>VNWX01000221.1:0-27034 GCA_009869905.1 Ceratophysella communis
CATTTGAAAACACAATGGAATGAAAAGTACGCCTATCGAGGAAATGAAGATTTTACCAATGCTTTCAACCACGCTCAATATTCCGTAAGTTTGATCGAAGGACAGAAATCAAGTTATTTTATTTATTCGAGGCGTTAAATTTATTTATTTATATTTTTTCAGTATACAGTTGCAATAAATTGTTAATGAAATATTTCTAGAAATCTCTAAAAATTGGCATTCTTACTGAATTTATTTGATTTTTTATAATAATTTCTGTAGATGAAATGCTGTGGAATTGACTCGGATGCGGACTATCTGACCTTTAGCTCGAGTCAAAATCAATTTCTGAGCGGTGGAAATCAGCAGTTTACTGGAAATCAATTCTCTGGCGGTGGTCACAATTTGGGTCAAGGCAGTGGACGAAATCTCAGTACAACCTATCCACTCACATGTTGTGTTCTCTCCAAATCCGTAAGAAATACATCGAAAAATCGTCGGCCTTGATCGGCTCTCGATGGTCAGACATTCTAAGCATTAATGTTTGTTTGACCCTTTCAGTACCAGGAAGATGAGCCCTGGATGAGTCCTAATCCTGACAACAAGGAGCAATGTCAGAGCCAACAGCAGAACAACCTTAACAATGGCGGTGGATTTGGTGGAACTCGGCAGGAGAAGCAGAGATACGAAAAGGTCTGCAAAATTTCAGAATTAAAAATTAGTCAAAAATTTGTGCAATATCTAAAAATCTATATTTTTTAAGGGTTGCTTTGCGGAAATGACAAAATGGTTTTGGTGCTACGTTATCATCATAGGCGCTTCGGCAGGTGGATTAGCTCTTATTCAGGTATGCTTACAACACAATTTTCAACAAAATTTTCAAAAATATACCCAAATTCCGCAATATTTTTAAATATCAAAATTTATAAATTTTCCACAGATCTTCGGCGTCCTCTTCTCCCTCTGTCTCATTCGTAACATTGGAGATGAACCCTGTTAATTTATCCAAGCCCTAATAAATCATTCTTTAAAAAATACCATAAAAAATACCCCCAAAAAAATTATGTAGCCGTAAGATACACACTCATGCAGTTTCGGAAGATCTCAAACCAAACAAACAAAACAAAAATGACAGGACCATCCATTGATGTAATACAAACAACCATTGAAATTTTGAATTATTCAACTACCTAAACTTCAGAATCTCAAGAGAAATACTCTTTAAAAAAATTGACTTGAAGGGCTCCTTGAATACTGCATAGGTAGCTTAATTTTTAATGTTTTAATTGCTTTTGCTGAATTTCAGTGTGATTTACTGGTTAAAATTCATTCCAGTCGTTCCTCGTTAGCGAATTTAATGCATAATTTATGACTTTGTTAAGCTTTTAACTGTTAGAAATTACTGTTGTGTAACTGGTGGACATTCTGAGCTGTACCTATACTGCTTGACTTTTTGACATGGTCATTCGCTTTGAGATTGAATTCAATAAGATAATTTAACTGTGTAGGTAGAATTATGTAATTAGCCGTTAGAATTACAAATTAGCGTGAATGAAGGCGGTTTATGGACATTTCGCCGTGCATTCCATCTTTGACCTGCGGCCCGTTCACCTTACAGCACATAGGTGAACGGGCCAACACGGTCCCACGGCGAAATGACCTGAAACTCGGGTACGTAAGGTTAAGGGTTACTGCTATATACCTGTACGCTTAATTTTAATCGTACTATTAAATATAAGTATTGCTTTAATGCCAATCAAGTCAATCAGCCCTAAAATACCTAAATGTACAACTTAGAATAGTTGATAACTTAGCATTTAAATTGCCCATAATAATAGAAGTTTTGCCCCTTATAAAAATACGATTGTAAGCCATGTTTGTTAAAATTATGTCCTATTTAAACCTAAATTAATCAGGTTTGAAATGCACTAAACTGATGATTAACGATGGAATTTTTTCAAACAATTTTCCAATTTAATGCGTTTTTTTTAATTAATGGGCAAAATTTCTATATAAACGGGCATAAGATGTAGTTATAAATATATGTGACGTGACGTGACCAAAGCTCCATACTGCGTGCATATTTCCAATTTAAATGTTAAACTGGTAACAATAATATTAAGGTATACTAATCTTAAGGCCAGGTAGACACAACCCTACCAAAGTTCGTAAGAGCTAAATCACACCAAAGAAGAGTGAAAATAATTGTACAAGTCAAAGAAAACGAGTATTCTGTATCATAAACCATTTTATTAAAATATAATTAAAATTCAGTAGCTCATTTAGGCATTAGTTTAGGAAAATTTCGGATTTTGCCCGCTACGAATTGTACTCGAATAATTTCGGTTATAAATTCGTAACGGGCAAAATCCGTTTTTAGCTAAAAATAAGGCCAAACGTTAATTAAAATTAAGTCTCTCTATAACTTCAATTAATTAGACTGTAAATTGCGGCCAAATTTAAATACATGAATGAATATTAGCGGCTAATTAATCGTTAGTTCTAATTAGAGAAATATTTATTTCTAAGTCGTACCGATCTGCATTTAAATCTTTTCGTGACTAAAGCTTTATGTCTAGTAGATTAGACATACTAGCAGTCGTGTCGTAATTCTTGATTTATCCCATTAAATATTCTGCTAATTAATTTATGCTAAACTAAGCAAATATTACTAAAAATATGGGTAATTTTAAATTTAAATAAGCCAAAAAAATCATTCAAACTTTTGACTCCTATTATGACGTATGAGCTGTTAGCTGGTTGTGAATCTGTAGAGCGTAGATAACGCTATAATTGTAATTGTAATTCAAGCTTATTTTAACCATGTGTCAATTCTTGTGTCATGTTCATGTCATGTCTAATTTTTTTGTGTAAACAGGCAGACTAGGATAAGTGTAAGATTTTGTACATTTTTCCTTTTGACTACGGTAATCTTAGAAATTAGTCTTTGCTATTGAGTCTTTGTGTGGATAGGTACGATAGTTAGCTATATGGAGTTTAGAACAATAGTTAATTAGGAATTTTAGAGATAGTCCTAGTCAATATTTAGTCAAAATTAAAGTCGAGTCCATGATCTTATGTCCCTGTGAAATGCCAATAAAAATGTTGAAACAATAAGAAAATGCTTAGAATTTATAAATTATTACATTTGCATCTTGCAGCGTTTTACACTTAATGCCCAATATATATCGGTCAAAATCCCTCGTTTTAATGAAAAATTAACTTATTAGCAGGCATTTCAAATTTACACAAACAAAATAAAGCCTGACCGGCGTTTAGCTCTACAAAAATACAATCTGCCGCCGAGTTACGAACTCGACTCGAATATTTATTTATTTTCACCCAAAGAGTTAAAGGTACTTCCGCCGCTGCTGCATAAGCGCGGAGCCGCGCGTCCGACAATGAGATTTTAATCATAATTAAGTGAAGAGGTTACGCGCTGCGCTCAAGCTAACTAACCTTTGACCTTCCCTGCTGTCCTGTGTGTACCTGTCAATTAGTGCCAAAGGGAGAAATTACAATAGAATCTTGGAAATTTTGGAAGCTTAATAGAATTTCTTGGTGACTAAATCAAAATGCCGATTGCTGGACAAGGTAACAATATTAATTAAGTTAAAGCTTAAAATTTGCCGTGCTTACATCATCTTTTTACTGCCAATTGGGGCACCCATACCCATTTTCTGTATTTTTTTAAAGTGGCGTTTAATTAGCCATTGCCATTAGTTATCTAAAATCTAGCCTGATTTTGAAACGACCTTATTACGTATACTTTCTATTAAATCAAAGTTTCAGTCATTATTTTTTATTTGAATTAAAAAAAATGGCCACTCAATTTAACTTGTGTTTTGAAAGGACAATAATAATTCTGCAAGATCCGATTTTAGCAGTTGATGAAATTTATACACGATTTTAACCGTTTTAATTACAGGTATTAGCGGTAGACGTGGACTCTGGATTACCTATGCTGTGCTCTTGACATTACTACATTTATTTCTTCTCTCCATTCCATTTTTAACTATTCCACTGGCTTGGACTCTCACGAATCTTCTACATAATTGCGTAAGAATTAAACTTAACGCACAATATTGTAAAAGTTTTGCCGATTAATGACGTCTGGAACAAGTTATTTTAGTTCAATTTAGTTTATTTATGTCAGATTCCGTTAGACTAGGGGATTGAAATTATCCTAATTTAATTTATAATTTTGCAGGTCACTTTCATTATACTCCATTTACTGAAAGGAGCACCCTTTCAAGTCCAAGACCAAGGAACCTCACGTCTTCTTACTCACTGGGAACAAATTGATGGCGGCGTTCAGTGGACGAGTACCCGGAAATTCCTCATTGTTGTTCCAATTTTATTGTAAGTTTCGAATTATCAATGAAGTATTGCTCATTGCCCATTTAAAAAAACAGGCGTTTAGATAGAAGCCCTATTTGCTTAATTCATATGCTTATTTAAATCTAACCTAAAGTAACTAGTCTTAACAATCATCTCGAAATTGAATGGAAAAGGCATCTTTTCAAACACTTCGACCATTCAAAGCCTGATTTTACACTCAATTATGTTCTATCTAAAATGTCCATAACTTCTCGAATATTAATTTCAACTAATTTTTAATTTTTTCCACAGATTCCTGCTTGCAAGTTTCTACACTCACTACGATACGCATCACTTCATTATTAATTTTTTGTCAATGGGTTTTGTAATTATTCCTAAACTTCCGTCATTTCATACTGTTCGTTTATTTGGTATTAATAAATATTGATATTACGGTGGATTCTCAGAAATAGTGGATTTTCCGTCAAGTTTGTACTTAAAAGAAAATGTAGTTTGTCGATCATTCCAAATCAGGCATTAGGATAGGATCGAGAAAATTCGAATTCATTATGGCAGAAAATTCGTAATCAATTACGGAATAAAAATTATCATGACAACTTGCAATTGCTTTTAAATTCGTTCGTCACTAAACAAATTCACCATGACAGCGGGTCAAAACGGTAATGCTCCATATGCGTTGGTTACGTCAAAAATAACAAATTTTCCCCCACGAAAGTGAGACCCTTTCGCGTTTTAGAAAATTTTATTTATTCCCAATTTAGGGAATCTGTCTTGCAACTTTTTGAGTGTGCTCTCCGAGTCTCGAATTTTTGCCTACAAAGTCTATTTCCGGTGCTATTGTTTCCGCTAAAACCTCCACGGCAGTGTCTTTGCCAATAAGTGATTAATATTTCTCTGTTAATTTGCCCGATTTCACGGCAGTGTTTTGCCAATTAGCCATATTTGTGATAGAGCGACTGAAACTACAAAATGGAAGGAAGGCTCAGATTCATCAAGGAGATGGAAGACTACTACGTATGTCTTCACGAACGTAACGAATTTAATCAAAAGAAAGTTGATAAGCTTCTGGGAGAAAGTGCAGTTTTGGAACCGGAGAACGACAAGCTTGCTCTTCGCAAGCTGGAGACCTTCCATGCTGTGATGGACCTCAACGCCCAATATGAACGCTTGGATGAAGTCTACCAGGGGTTCCATCTTGCTAAGGAAGAAGTGATGGATAACATGCGGTCGAAGATTGACTTGCTGAAGAAGACCATCACGGTTAAGCAACAGCAGCTTGAACTGCTGATTTCCGGTGATGCTGGTCAAGATTTCGAGGTCAGCTCGAACTGCCAATGCAAAGCTGGCAACGACTACGACGACGACGGCGACTTGAAACTGGTCTATTCCAAGGTACCTACCTAATTGAAATTTAATACAAATTCAATTATGTTGCAATTTGCAATGTGAACACTTATCATTGCCTATTGCCGCGAACAGATTATGACCATGGAATCAAAGATGCAGGCTAAAATGAGTTCTACGATGCCTGGAGGAGTTGCCCAGGAACCGGAGATGTCCCCGCAACTGGCAACTGGAGATGCAGGGGAGAATTTTCCGTCAGGCCCTGAGAACCCTAGTGGGTCTACTGGTGGCGAAAGTGGAGGCTCGGCTCCTAATGCTGCCGGCCATGACTGCAAGTTCATTTGCAACTTTCACCATCTGTTCCAATTGAAGGATTATCTTGCAGACAAGCGGAATACAAAGGTACTTTTAAGCCTTCAAATCATCTAAGCATTCGAAATTCTTCTCACTTGTTGACCGCTTACCCACCCTTTTGTGTTTGTATTGCAGAAAGTTGCCAACTCGCTGACCCGTGCACACAAGAAAGTTTTCAAGGCAGCCTTATCGCAATTTTGCGAAAGTGTTCTGGAGGATTTGACCAAACCTCTCCAAGACTTGAAAGCGGACATGCGACTGAGCCAAGAACAAGTCGTGGACCACTTCGAAGCATGTTTGGCCTCCGAAATCAAGCCTAGAGCCAAATTAGCTCTTCGCCAGCGCTTTCTTCATCTGCTGAACAAGTTCGGAAAGAAGTTTCCGGTTATTGAGCTTTCTCCGAAGAAACGCGGTTTCTTTAAGAAACTGTTTACCCGAAGTAAAAATGAAGTCAAGAAGACAGATGCTGAACGCGAGAGTGAGCAGTTGGAAGTCGTAGAGAAGATGCTCCGGATTGAAGGATGTCGTGAACGTGATGTCAGTAAACGCATGATAGCCGCTGACTTCCGGATTCAATTTGCAGAAAAGAGGAAGCTTGATCTCGAAAAGCGTATTCGCGCATTGAACTTGGCTATGGAGAACACGAAGCTTCGAATGAAAATCGGGGCTCTTCTCTTTCGGGAAGTTTGTAAAAAGCAGGACGCTGAAATCAAGGAACTTAAGATGACCATTCTTCAAATGGAATCTCGGATCGAGCTGGAGGAAGTTTGCATTCGATATCTCTACAACTGGAATGCAGATTCGTAATGGCGGCGGTGACCGATATGATGACGGCCGGACTGAAGATGCTAGTTCAGCCCTGGAAAGCCGAGTGTACGTCTGCGACGTCGATCTTTAAACATTTTATTAATTCAGTGATACTTCTGATCTGTGACAATTCTGATCTGTGACAATTCTGATCTGTGATACTTCTGATCTGTGATAATTCTGATCTGTGATAATTCTGATCTGATATCAAATCTGTGATAACTTTTTAATTATTGTGTCTTTTATAACAGCATTGTGTTTCAATAAAAATCCGATATAACGTAAAACAGGAGTTTCGCATACTTGAATTTATTCTCGCATATTATTTAGCCTAATATCTTTTAACCGATCAAATCCAAGGCCGGACTGAGCGATGCATACTGCAGAAAATTTTCCATTGTGCCTCAGCCATGCCAAAATCATGACATGCCAAACACGTATCTTTATTCTTGGAGGATGTGCGCTCCTTGGATGCTCAATTAAATTGAAACAGGGGGATCAAAAACAAGTGACAGGTATTAGGGGTCGACGTGGACTCTGGATCACTTACGCGATGCTCTTGACATTACAATATTACATTTATTTCTTCTCTCTATTCCATTTTTAACTATTTCACTGGTTTGGCTTCTCACGAATCGTATCTATACATAATTCCGTAAGGATTCAACAAGACAAATTTGCTTAATATTTTTGAAGTTTTGCCGAGAAGCGATGTCTGGAACAAAGTCATGCTAAATCATTTTTAACCCCTGACTCTGTGAATTATGTGATTGATTAAATTCAATATTTTTGCCAGGTCACTTGCATGATACCATTTACTGAAAGGAGCACCCTTTCAAGTCCAAGACCAAAGACCCTCACGTCTTCTTACTCATTGGGAACTGGGAACAAATTTAAGGCGGTGGTCAGTGGAGACGAGTAGCCGGAAAGTCCTTATTGTTGTTTCCATTTTATTGTAAGCTTCGTATTATCATTAATTAAAGTACTGCTCACTCTAGAAATGACGTTTAAAGCCTAATTCGCTAAAATTAATATTTTAAATTGATACGATTTCTAACACCACGAAAAATAGAATCATTGAAAAGTAATAGTGTTTAATTTTTCCAATGAAACTGAGGAGTGGATAGCTTATTGTGGAAATTTGTTAATACATAGTAGGTATGCTTGAACTTGAAAGTCAGACCATGTCGATCGTCCTAATCCTAAAGTAAATAATAATTAAGATTGCCAAATCTCACACTAGCATAAAACTCATAATCAAGTACGATTAAAATTACCAAGACAACAAACTTACCCCTGATTTATGTTTCATTTGTAACAAAATAAAGTTGCAAGAATCATTGAAAAGTAATAGTGTTTAATTTTTCCAATGAAACTGAGGAGTGGAAGCTTATTGTGGAAATTTGTTAATAGTAGGTATGCTTGAACTTGAAAGTCAGAAATTTCCATGTCGATAGTCCTAAATCCTAATCATAAATAATTATTAAGATTGCCAAATCTCACACTAGCATAAAACTCATAATCAAGTACGATTAAAATTACCAAGACAACAAACTTACCCCTGATTTATGTTTCATTTGTAACAAAATAAAGTTGCCATAACACCAGGTCGACACAGCATTACTCCATACGTTGTTTCCTTCGGAAAAAAACAAATTTTTGCTCAGGAAATTGATGAGACTCTTTCGAGTTAAAAAATTTTTGTTGGCCGAATTTCGGGAATCATTTTTTGGAACGTTTTGAGTGTGCTATCGGAGTTTAAAATTTATTCAACCATCATGGAGTCAATCAACTCTATCTTTAGTTTCAGAGCTCTTATCGTTCTACTCCTGATTGTTGATTCGACGCTTTCTGCAGAGACAACTGCATCACATGGCCAAGCATGTAATGAAAAGAGGAAGTCAACGAATCCGGCTAAAAAAGCCACGGCTAAGAGTAAGTTGTCAACAGAGCTTTAACTATTTNTAAGAGTAAGTTGTCAACAGAGCTTTAACTATTTTGTCATTTCTTTTTATAATGATTGGTCTTGCTTATTGATACTTGTATAATTGTTGAGTGAGACGTACTCTATTTGATCTAAGGAAAGGCAAAATATTAATTTAATTTTGTTTGTTTTCTTAATTTTTAGCGTGTGAGCCACTTGGTGTCCTGCTCTGTTGGAAGACTAATTTTGTTATTGGTAGTGCCACTCAAGCCGACAATGGAAGAGCGAGACTTGAGTCGCGGGATACAGGAGAAGGCACTTGTCTTTGTAAGACCGGTCCCGGTGGTAGTGGTAATGCTTGGAATGGCAAAACGTGTGGCCCACCGAGTTCTCCTAATACAAAGGACCACGGTACAGCCTGCTATGCGACTGGTAAGTTTCTCATTAACTGTGATTTTGACGCAAGTACCTTCCGTAGGCAAATCCGGCCTGAACTCAGAAATCAACGTAGCTTCTTTTAGAACTCATATTTAATATAGAGCAAAAGGATAGGGCTTGCTTTCAAACTTCACTTCAGTTTCTTATGAAATTGTAATTTTCTATTGTATTTCACAGCGCCATATGCGCCAGCGACGTTATTTGTCTTTGACATCTTATCAAGCATTTTCCATAATTTCTAATTTAAAAAATTCTGATCTTGAGTATCCTCTTGAAATCAAATAATTGAAAAATTACTTGAAAAAGCGAGTTCTCATTTTTATTTTCAGATGATTGTAAGGAACCATTTAAGTGTGGCGTTCCGGGAACTGCTGTAGCAGGCAAGGCGGACGACTTTGGCGACGATTGGACGGCTGGGAAAAACGGTAAATGTGCATGCAAAGACAAAAAGGCTAAGAAGGGCGACAAGTGTGAGCCCGCCGCAGCACCTGATAAGAAAAAACATGGTGAAGAATGTGAAGCGTCGGGTAAGTTTTTCTCACTAGTTCAAACGAATTCTAGTGGACGGCATGAACTAGATTGATAAATGCATTGATTGGACTGCATTTGTGTTAAATTTTGTTGTAGCGCAACTTAATTAAATTACAGAGCTTCGAATGGAATTGACCATTTCGGAAAGGGTCCAATTTAGTTATACTTAGAGTACAGAACTAAGTATTTGGAGTTCCAGCTGCGCTCACAATTTTGCCTTCTTTCTCTCAAAATTAAATCAAGTGAAACTCTTTTTTTTTTAAACGTTTCCGGGGTCCTTTTGCACGTCAAGTGCTCAAATTTCACTCGAGAAAATTACATTTCAGAGCTAGAATGTCCCATTTTTATTACAAAACTACTTATCTTTAGCATCTTATCTTAGCTTTAGGAATAAACTTGTTAGGAATGATGGGTCAAAAGCTGTTGTTTCTATTGATTTTCAGACGCATGCATGGATCCATTTAAGTGTGGCGTTCCGGGAACTGCTGAAGCAGGCAAGGGGGACAACTTTGGCGTAGAATGGACATCTGCAGCTGGTAAGAAAGGAAAATGTGCGTGCAAGGACAAAAAGGCCAAGAAAGGCGACAAGTGTGAACTTCCCGGAACTGGAACTGGTGACAAGGCCACCAGCCAATCAGCTCGGATCATTTACCAGTCCATCTCTCTGCAATTGGCAATTGGATGTTTCCTTTACTGCTGCAGCTCATAAGTACATACTGAAGTTTTCTCGTCCGAAGCCTATTACAACTGTATAGTACGGTACGCGCTGATTTCTCATGCAAATACCAAGCGAAATCGAAATAAAATTCCTCGTATTAAATTTTCCCAGAAGCAAGACAAAACAGCATAGCAATTAGTAATCTTTATTTATGTAATTTTATGAAAAATATGCATAATGCCAAACTGGTTTTAAGTTTTGATCTTGCATCGGCAGTCAAGGCGGAGTGATCTTGACACCCGCCCAAATACGATCTCCGGTCAACGTCGTGTTGCGCCAGTATTTTACTTTAATAATAATGCAGCAGTCTAGGCACGAACGGAACATTATTTGTCATAATCATAGCTAAACACAATTTTATTGTGTTTAAATTTATTTTTAGCTCTTATAATGCTCGGTGCTATTATGCACGAAAAACGGGCCCCAAGCCCTGATGCTGACATGCCACACACGTATCTTTATTCTTGGAAGGTCTGCGCTCCTTGGATGCTCAATTAATTGCAACAAAAAACTTGTTTGACAATCTCAATGAGATTCCTATATGATACGCTAAAGATTAGAAGATGCTCAACTGATAGATAGACCCCTGAGCTGAGCAGGAGGCAGCATATAATATTCTTTTTTTTGCAAATAGTAATTAAGATTCATGACGTAACATTACGCAGATTGCATGTGCCGAGATTCAAGTCATATTCTTCCGATCGGTTCGGTGCAAAAGCAGCAATTTGATAGTGATAAATATTTTAATATAGCCTTGGATTTAGATATTAGTTTGAGTAGCTTGAGTCACAGAATGTACGTGATTACGAGGCTACTAATCATATCTGCTATTTACCACGAAATTCTTGGGATTGACGTTGAACTCGGAGTAGAGCCATTTATCCAGATCTTGAAACCGTCGGAATTAGCTAATAGTAAACCGAATGGTGAAGTTATTGGACGTGAAAATGAGCGATTTGCTCTATTGTGCTTTGCTCCATATCCTATTCAATGGAGCTATGCTGGAAGTGGGGTAAAATTTGGCATTTTAATGTTCATAACGTAGGTAATCATTTAATAATGTATTCGCTGCTAAAAATTTAATTGGACAGTCTCCAGAATACTTCGCCAGCACATCCCAGTTCATGAAGCAAGTCAATGGGGAGAAGCAGATTCACTACCGAGCCGAACTACGGATTGAAGCCGCGAAAGAAGTCAATACTGGGCAGTATCGATGCTCAAGCACAGAATTTCCGAATGTTTTCGCGTATTTTTACGTATATGTTCCAGGTAATGCGGATCAACAAGGCCCCATTTGACCTAATCGAATGCTTACCCTAATTAAATTTACGAAATTTTAACGCATTAATAAGGATGAACATATTTTAAAATCCATATCCATTTTTACGTTTTACTGACTAAAATTTCAATGCAATTTTCCAGGTCCCGCACTATTTATTGCTTCAACTGGTCAACATCTTCAATTTTCAAAGAAAGATACTTCTATATTGATCCCTTGCGTTGTTTCTCAAAAGGAAGCTCGTGTTTCGCTCAAGAAATCTGTTGCTGTAAGTCCGATATCAAATAATATAAAAATCACAAGTTAATATTTAATATTTGACTAAATTTGGTTTCTAGGAAGTCCTTCAAAAAGTTGAAACCCTGGAAGGTTATGACCCTCGAATCGGCTTCCGCCTGAACGCTGTCAAGATGGACCCAACTGGGACCTACGTCTGTACTGCCAGTTACGGGAATCTTTACCGGCTCATCGAGTATACTGTTACGCCCGAGGAAGCCTCGTTACGAACAAGTATTACCCGGCAGCATTTTGTTTCTTCGCTTTCGAATTACGTGACGTTTATGTGTTGATTTGACGCATAGATACATCAAGCTGCACGCCCTCCCCCTGTGCCCTCAACGCCGAATGCAATATCATCAATTTAAAGCCGATTTGTCAGTGCACCGAAGGCTTCGTGGGCGACCCTTATGTTGGATCATGTCGAAAACCATGTCCCAATGGGAATCTTGACTGTCCAGTACAATTCTTCTGTAACGCAACGAGCGGTACTTGCGAGAGTCCTTGTAGAAATTATGTATGTGATAGCAACGTGGCCGAATGTACTGTGACCGATCAACGACCACGATGCATTAAGAAACAACGGGGTTCGGGTAGGTCAATTATATACACGTGCAAGCATTTACGCAAAACATAATTTTCACCGTATTCTTACGCAGTAATGCCAGTACCCTGCGGTCGAAACCGAAACTGCGGTCCCGGTTCGAAATGCGAGTTGATCAAAGGTCAACCGACCTGCATCTGTGCCAACGGTCAACCACTTCTAAGTCAAGAAACGACCTGCACTGCAGCATGTCAACGAGACTCAGACTGTCCCTTGGCCCTCACCTGTGATTACCCCACCTGTGTCAGTTCATGTGAGAAATTTAATCCCTGTGGACCGAACACAAAGTGCCGGATGTCCAGGCACTCGAGCATGTGTGAATGCAAACCTGGTCATTTCGGAGACCCACTCAAGGGTTGCCAAGCGCTTGATAGCGAAACGCTGATCCGTCTTCGACCCACTAACACCAGAAAACCGCCAAGTTATTCTGAATCCTGTGAGACCCATGCTCATTGTCCGAGCAATAAAGCCTGTATTGACGGTCGCTGCCGGAATCCTTGTAATCTTGAATCGGCTTGTGGTATCGACGCAGTATGTACTGCCAAGTATCACACTGTCCTCTGTAAATGTGGGCCAGGTTATACCGGGGATCCACTGGAAAAGTGTATCGACAGTTCGAAGAAATCGGGGCCGCCATTGTCGACGACCACACCAGCACCTTACTCCCGGCGATGTCCACCGGCGCTTTGCAGCGGAAATACATTGAAACGGACTACCGCCACCGCTGATAACCAACGTTATTCGACGCCCAATCCTACTGACGTATTACTTTTAAGTTGAGATAAAGATAAATGTAATTTAATTTAAAATATTTTAATAAATAGACATTCACGTCTGAACGATAAATTAAATCGTATGCCGGAGAAAGCTGCTTTCACCATCAGCATTGACTTGCCTTATTTCTTTTACGAGTTATTAATCAAAGGGCTACTGCCTTCAAAAACTTTGATGCAAGAATAATTTGTATTGTATTAGGTTGCCATGGCAACAACGACCAGCTGAGTCTTCGAACCCGAGCCAAGCTTCCGCTGGTTTTGTTATGCAAACACTCGATAATGACATTGGCTATTGATCCGTGTGCGTGCGTGCAATCAAACCCGCCTGGACAGCGTTGTGCGGTGCTCCAGCTGCTGAGTACAGAATTCCATTTCAGAACTTCGAAACGTCCGATCTTCCGGATAGGTATCTCCAATCTCAGATCCAGAATGAAATCAATCACTGGAAGTGAGCTTAGCGAACGAAACCAAGGTAGTCGCCGAAAATAGTCGTGATCATCGTGCCAGCGTCAGAACAGTTCCACGCCCTTCGGAAAGGCGTACACATCGAAGACCCACTTCCCGCAACAAAGATTCAATCGAACCGCAGGCAGCTGGCTCTGACAAGGGGGTTGAACGCGAACATTCCAAAAGTGCTACCAAGAGCGCATCCGAGAATTCAATGGTACACAAAAGCCAGTCCAAAACGCATCACGCCCGCCATGGCCATGGACATCAACCTCAACCTCCCCCCGGTGACGGAACCAGCGAACTCGAATTCCGTCAGAAATCCCGAATTCTCGAAGTTCTCAATGCCTTCAAAGAGGATGTGGTAACCGTCAAGAGTTCTCAACGAAATAAATGGCAAGAAAAATTAGATGCTCTTCAGCAACAGCGCTGCTCTTCTCAAATGTCATTGAATCCGAATCCAGGAAGTAGTATGTCAGGATTTGAGACTCAAGAAGCGGTCGATACGTCGACTGATCCAAAACCGAAACGACCTGGTAGCGGGGTTCTTTGGACGAAGGAGGTCAAGGGTGATGATCGGAAGTCAAGCACTGCGTCGTCAGAATCGGAAACGCCATCGGGAGGTCCGAATATTTGTGGAATTCGAGTCAAGGAAGTATGTCATTATAGCAGTGGTATTCTGGCCGGGATTTTCTTGTGGCAAACGGTGTTCGGGGTAAGCTTTGGCATCGATTTCCAATGGGTATCGAATTTTTGAAAATCTTGATTTTTTGTAGATTTTATTAGTCCAAGAATTGAGCACCGTCTACAGGCTTTTCTACTGGTCAATTACAACTGCCTTGGTTCTTATTACGGTCACTGGCTTCCTCATCCGGTACGACCTTTTTGAAGCTTTAGAATTCCAAAATTTCACTTCAAACAATCAATTAATCTGTCTGCATTCTATTTAGAATCTGCATTACACCTGGAGACGTCTACGGCTTCAAGCCCGGAAAATTCATTCTTCATCTTGCCACCTGCTTAATTCTCTTGACCTTCCATTATATGAACAAAGCAATTGACCTCCAGTCTCAGGAATGCAGTGACTATCTCAAAATCCAGAATGAAGCGGAAAAGAGCCAAATCCATTTATCGTATCAGTGTCAAGCTGATAAGCAGCCATTGACGCCACGGTCTGCAAGATTCGTTCTTAGTTTGATTCCAACAGTGGCTACGCTCGTCATTTATACTTATTTGCATATTGCGAAAGATTAATCATCATAAGTAAGCTCAATAATTTGTACAAATACACGCGGTAATGTCGTTTGTCAATGAATAAAATCTTAATTTTCAATTAAGTTTAATTACACAACATGGAATCAGGAAGCGTAGAGTTTACAATTATTTATGTCCAATAGTTTTGAAAGTTTAAATTAGACAACATTTTTAAATGCTAGGCATTAAGTACATTTGCATATTGAGGAATTGGCGAGAGGCTTTTGAGACCATTTTAAGCATTAGTTAGGCACGAAATAAATATGCTTTTTTAAAATATTCATAAAATTTCAATCACGGTAATCACACGATAATAAATACACGATATTTATCGAAAATAGGAACAGAAAAAAGGATAAAATGCTAAAAATGCCCATTAGAAGTTTTGCCCACTAACTAAAACAAATATTACGGGTAAAATCATGGCAAATTGTCTGAAACAAGTCATTAAAATTCACTTTAGATCATAATCACTATATAAGTAATGAATTTAGAAAATCAGGCTCGCAATGGGCAAAAACTTCGACAATAATGGGCATTCAAAACCGGTAACATCATTTACACTACAGCTATACAAATAAATACAGAATTAGGCCTATTATGACACAAAGAATTGCATTAAGTAGTCCAAGTCACACGGTGGTCATTTTCGAGCTGCCTGAATTACTCTCGGATTTGACCACCACGGTCGCTGGTGTATTAGCGTTATTGTAATTAAACGGAGCCACAGTTGCCTTGCCCTTAGGTACAGGCTGAACATGACAAGGCCCTTCATCCTCACTCTTGAGTGACACATTGTCCTTCTTCTTCTTCCCAATTCCGAAACTATGAAATCCAAATTTTGATTTCTTCTCTTTGACATTTCCGAATAGTGTTGGATGATTTCCATTCAGTTCTGTTCCAGAATTTGACTGTTTTCCGGAATTATCAGTCTTAGATTTGCTGCTCGTCAGTTGATTCCAGAAATTACTGAGTTTTCCAACTTTATTTGTTTCTTTAGCCGCTTCTGAAACACGGACTGGGCGTGGGAGAGTATTGAATCCAATTTCATTTGCTTTCTCTTCTGTGAAGCCGATACTTGAATTACTGTTTCGTACAGCACGGACTACTGCATAGCTTTTGGCGGAAGCGGAAGTCCGAACTGGAGGCTTCGGTGGAGTACGTCTTGTTTGTGGTAAGGGCATGCTGTTGAGTGAATTAGTGCTTGAATTCTTACTTGAGCTTTTACTCTGTTTCGGTGAAATATCTCGAGAGCCGGCTGCTCTAAGCTCAGAAGTACGAGTAGGTCGAACGAAGATAGAATTATTGACGGGTTTAGGCTTGGGTGGGATTGGTGGGCCAGATTTACGCGGTTGTGGTGGGAGTGAAGCATATAGTTGTTTTCTACGACCACGAATGCCTCTTGGAGAGCTGGCTGGACTGGAATCATTGCTCGTGGCGGCCAACGGGCGATTGACCTTCGGTGAGCGATCCACTTTGAAAGTCGAGAAACTACTTGGAGACGGATTCCTGTTGGTATCGTGTGGAGTATGCGGGGAAATGGTTCGGGTCAAATAGCGTCCAGGGTCATCTCGTCTCTTCTGCCGCGGTGAGGATGAATGGCGCTTGGCTGTGAAGGTCAAGAATCGCTCTTGATTCGTCATCGGAACCATTTCTCGTACTTCACTCATGGAGGCCGTATCTTCGTTGATACTGTCTTCTGCATCTGTCGCGTCACTTCCACCCCCAATCGTATACGTCTCACCTCCGAGTGACATGTCGTGCATTCCTTCTTCGATTCCTCCAATTGAAGCCACCTCTGATTTGAGACTGGCTACGCTCATCATCGAATTTTCCATGTCTAATTCCGGGGGTGGTTTCTGGTTAAATAAGTTACTCTCTTCACTTGCGGGTACGCTAGCCTTCGGTAACCAACAGCCCGTAGATGAGACAAGAGCTGAGTGTTCTGATGGGGGTTGAACATTTGAAAGCGTACTTTGAAGCATGATATTATTCGGATCTTCTTTTGGTCCGCTTCCGGTTTTTGATGTATCTGCTTTTGTTGATGTCGATTCGGCCATTCGGAAGGCTGTGTTGATGGAGAGTGACGGAATGGATAACGAACATGTGTCTTCATTCCATTCGGACCCTATACTGATTATGCTCTGTTGATTTACCGGTGTGGAACTTGATGGATCTCGTTTCGGTGAAAGATTCGAATTTACACTTTTGGAATTTAAATCAGTTTTCTCAGTTCCCAAATCCGCCTTCTCACAAATTTCTTCTGTCGGAGGAGGAAGCGGAGGTTTCTTCACTTTATTGGCGACAATGCTTTTCGGCAAATCCCTTGGTTCGATAGTTCTTGCTGGATACTTCGGTGGAACGACAACACTAATACCCCGATTTCCACGAACACGATTCTTCCCCATTTGGATTAACGCCGCGAGATCCGCATCAATCTCTGTTTCCTTCTTCAGTTCATCATGATAACTCGCAGACATTTTTACAGTCTTTGTATTCAATTTACTGAATTCCGACTTGCTCTTTGGAAGCCGAGCCGCTCGTCCAGCATTGATACACTTTGCCAGCATTTGAGCATCGGTATAAATTGGTTCTGGTTCTTCTTGGGATTTTGATGGAGCAGGAGGCGAAGCTGAATCCGTGTGATTTGCCGTTTGTGGAGAAATAGACGAGGTTGGAGGTGATTCTTCCACTTTCACCGGTGCAGCCGGGTCACTCTCAGGTTTCTCATCGATGTCAAGTTCACTCATAAGATCACTCAGAGACGTTGCTGTGGAAATCCCAAAAGGTGTGCCTTCAATTCCTTCGAATACTTTGGGTTCGTCTGTTTCATCGTGTCTTCCGGATCCTTGTGACGCAGAAGAAGATGGTATGGTCTAGAAAAATATAAATTCAATCCAGGTCATTTGAAGGGCTTCGCTAGCATTGAAAATGTGCATATTTAGATTAATTTTATCCATGCATTTTCGGGTTATGAGCAAAGCTTCAAAGAATATGACGAAATCCAGTATTTCGAACAATCGTTTCTTACTTTCGGTGTTGACACTGGAGCAGTTGTGCTGCGTTTGGAATCCGTTGGGAAATCCATCCTCATCTACATAATACAAAATACAAAATACAATACAAATTAGTTATACACGTATATAAGGGTTTCTGTATCATGTATCATTCATTGGATTGTAATCTAAACTTACGTCCACACCCACAGTCTCCCCATCAATCGTCAATGGACTTAAACTCCTTACACTTTGCATTCCACTTGCTACAGCACTTTCACCGCTCTTGGAAAATACTTTCACCGTATCCTCGTCTTTATTACTGCTCGTTTCTTGCACTCGCTCTTTCTTCTCGAATGAAAGCGGAAATGCAGGAGTAATTTGTCTGGGAGAATCGGGCAATTCTGATGGTGAAACTACTTCACTCGCTCGGCGACTGTTGAAAAAATATAATAATAAGGTTACAAGGAGGCGTAAGTTCAAAATTGAGGCCATTGATCTGAAAGAATCCCTTGATTCGGGGGTACTGCATTCTCTTAAACGAACTTACCTAAATTCGCTGGCCACGCTCCCAGTATCCTCGTAATTAATATCCATACTGTCCAATGAGTTCACAGAACTTGAGCGACTGAACATGAGCGGTGTTTCATTGGCAGAAAATGTAACGTTTCTCTTGACTTTCTCCTTGCCTGCTCCTCCAGTACCATTTGTACCATTGACCAACTTCGGTGGCGTTTCTTCCAAGTATTCTGCAGTATTCTCACCACCTTGAATATTTGATGCAATTGAAGATAGCGAAGAAGCTCTTGAAAATGTAGCTGGTGTGTGTTCAGTGCAATACTTCCTGGTTTGATCTTCAGCGTTTGACCCAGATTCTATAATGGGCTTGAGCTTGACTGGTTTTTCGACCTGAGTAAGGTCACTCATTGAATTCGAAGTTGAGAAATTGAGTGGAGTTCCTTCACAGTAATAAGTTTTCACTGTGTCTTCGTTCTTGGTCGTAGGCAAATCCTCGGATTCAGTAAAATGAAGTGAATAGTCAGTTGTCGTGTCTTCCACAGTTGCTTCACTTTTGCTGAAATCAATCGGCGTGGCTTGGTGGGCTGGCTGAACAAATCTCATGAATTCAGGGCATGAATTGTAATTCTTAGGCGAGTAGTATTTTTGCGTAGTATTCGTCTGTAGTGGAGGATTTAGAAATGCCGGAGTTTTGAGCTGACGATGAGATCCAAATTCAGCTGCAGAGACTACATGAACAGGAGTTGACTTGGTTGAATGCAGGGATAAGTCTAAGGGCTCGTCTGAGAACGGAAGACTTTTCGGTGTTTTGCTGGGATTTGGGGAAGACTCTTCAATAGAAGTTCGTAGGTCCATCGGCTGTTGTTGGGGTGAGTTTTCTGCAGGGATAGGAATAGGCCTTGGAAGTGCAACAGGCGTTGGTGGTGACTGGAAATTGGAATAAAAATGGTTTAAATATTACAAGGTCTCCAGTAAGTTGTAGCAAACATTATAGTATAACCTTACCTCATTAGCAAAATAGCTAGACAAATTCCGAAACGCTGACGTAGCTCCTTGCGCAATTCGATCGTGTTTTGAGTACATGAGTGCCTTGAGTTTCGGAATCGCTCCAAGGTCAATCAATGTTCGTTGGTCCTAAGCAAAAACAAGTACACAATGAAACTGCCATAATTTAGTAACCTTAAAAATGCTTGCGTAAAATCGAATCGCTTTACACTTTACCTCTTCACAATTGGTAGACAAATGCCAGAGCATTCCACAAGCATTACTAACCACAGTTAAGCTTGACGACTTCAAATGTTCCAGCAAGATTGTGAAAATTCCATACGATCGAAACTCTTGGCGAAGAGCTTCGTCGGTACAAATTACAGTAGATATATTTCTTAGGATTCCTCCAGCGTTCTCAACAATTGACACAGGTTTGGAGTTATGGTCGAGTAGACTAACGAGATACTCGATTGCTTGGTCCGTTTGGCAAATTGCATGCTAAAATATTTAGTCAAAGTTTATTAAATATTACAAATGCACGGATAAACCATATTTTACAAGGAAAGCGGTTCAAAGTTCATTTCAAATACTTTGTTTGCTGCACAGTGTGATGATAAATTCCATAATGCTGACAGTGATGCTTTTAGAGGTGAATCCTTCTCGGTTCTGATGGCAGCTGTCATAAGGAGTTTGACAGCATTGGATTCCATCAATGCAGTTCGGGAAGAACTGTCGGCGTTCCAAGAAAGGTTTCGGAGAACTGATGCAGTAACCTAATGGACAGACAATGGTGAGCTCTCATTTGGAACCATAATTTTTTCCAGATAACCTTTAGCCTTATACTCATACACTCGTAAAACACTAACCTGACGTAGATCTTCATTCGGTGACTCTAATTGAGCTACTAATGCCATCATAAACTCTTTCATAGAACACAGTAACGCCTTATTTGTTCCATCACCAAAAGTCAAGTTGGTTAGTGTCATTCCACTATATCGACGAATGAAAATGCAATCGGTATTCGAATTGATGCCGTGAAAGGAATGATCAGTCTGAAATAAAATATACACAATGAACTCAGAGATTGCATTAAGTGAGTAGTCATAATCCTAATTTGGGAAACTGGAAATCATTTTCGCGTCTGCAAAATTTCGAGAAGTTGATTTAAATAATACATTTTCCAACTCTATCAAGAAAACTGTTGGACACGTTGGGATCTAAAACTGATTTAAGAACTTCTAGGAAGGAACCAATAGAGCTGAAAAATTGAACTATTTAACTGATTTGGAAATCAAGTTTTTGAACCAATATTTCAGTCAACTTTTCGATTGTAGATTTGGAAAATGAAAATACCAATCCTTAGAATTGCCTGGAACTATATACAAACCTGTATTAGGTCAGCTAAAGAGTGAATAGCTCCAAGAAGGCACATTGTATTTCTGTGCTCTCCATCAAAAGATAATTTCATTAGACTGGTTGAACACGGAACAGGGTGAGGGTACTTCTCACAATCTACGCTGACATCAGCTCCTGTTCAAATTATGAGATTTTAAAATTTAGTATTATAACTTGTTCTTGTTGGACAATTTTTCAATTTCAATTTTTGGTTTGAATCTGAACTTACCTTTAGTTTTCAAATACTCAGTATAGGAACGTATGGCTTCGAGTAATTTCAAGACTCTCATTTCCTTCCGTTTGACCTTATCGTCGGAATTGAATTGAACAATATTCTTGAGAGCACGAGCTGCTCGTGATTTTGTTTCCGGATTTGGTTGAACCGTTTGTGGTAGATTTGGTGGATGAAGGATTTGAATTAGAAGTGGTATACAGCCTAAAATCAAACATCAAACAATAGAATTTATTGTACGTTTCAGTTCTTCAATCACCTGGAAAAGTTTATGAATTGCTGCTCCAATGCTTACCGGCTTTACGCAACGCCTGACAGCTTTCCGGTGAATTGGTCATTGCTAGCAAAGCTTGCTGGGCATTGGCTTGATCCGAACAACTCAGCATACTCACCATACTAATTACGGTTTCACGGTAATGAGAGTTTGAATCTTTGTGACCTGAAATTTAGAAAGTTTAATGTGAAAACTTGGTAAAAATTATCTAATTATATCCGAAGACACACGGTATTTAACTTCGTACCTCTATCTTTCGAAGAACCAGCAGAAAGCCCACGTGGACGAGGTATCGGTGGACTGGGACCAGATTTCCAAGATGACGGTGACGCCATGATGGATTTACTTTGCCGGTAGTCGCTTAATTGGGATTATTCTTGTTGGGTTCAATGGCGCCGTTTCAAGTTACAGGAACACGTTTCTAAAATAAATGGACACTTATAAATACTTCAATAGTTATATAATGGAAATGCTCTTAAAATCTGTGAATATTTCATCATAAAGCTATGGATTTTCATGGCCAAAAAGTGAAAGTACTCAATCAAATGTTAGTAAGTACTTAATTGTTTTAATGGAAAATAGCTTTAAGGTTTAGTAAGTCCTCTATGTTTAAGGATGATCGAGCCTACAATCGGAAACGCTTCTTAACCCGGTCGCTCAAAATTTGCCATGAAATGACGCAAATGAACCGGAAATAATTTAAGAATTCGGGTATTTAAATTTTTAGTTATTCTCGATTTGTGTTTTTTAATATTAAAATTGCCTTACCTCGCCCCATTTTATATCGATAAGGGCTACACCGGCAGAAGATGCTGGATGCAGAGCTAATTGAAATTGAGGCAGATGACGAGGACTGACTCGATGAAGCTCGTAATCCGATCCATCTGTCACCGAAACTCCGAAATCTGAAATCCCCGAAAATTCGGCTCTGTTTTTGTCTGACTCACACGCCAGAAAGAAGAAATTTTTCAACAAATCAATAACATACGAACGGCCGAGAGAGCTGGAATCTCTAGAGTGGGAAATACGGAATTTACACTTCCATGTGCTTCGCTAAACCCACAGTTTACAATATTTTTGAGTGGCGTAAAAGCGAAGAACTTTTCAATTTAGTCAACATAAAAGCAGCCAGGTCACCAGGTGTCAGGATCAGGTCAAGGGCACAGACAAGGTCACTTCGCTCTACACACAACAGGTAACTTAGCAGATAGCAATTAAGTACCTATCTTGTTAACTACGATGTAACGTAATTCCTGTGTTTTTGTCTGAAGGAAATTGAAATTACTGGGTAAATGTATTTTTAGTGGTTGAATTTCGATTTCGCTGCGTACAAGTATGAAATATTTAATATTTCGCAAGCATTATGCAGTATTGAGTTTACAGGTTACGAATAATATTAATTATTGTGATAGGTACTCGTACGTTCAACAGATTATGTATTTTTATTTCAAAATATGATCATAGTCCAGGTTCGGCATGTATTTCTATTCCACTAAAAGCCACACGCCGCGCCGCGCCTGCTATCAACTGACGCCGCTCTCTAATTATATTTACAGCATTCAATTCTAAATCAGTTGTACTAGACTGACTTCTAATTATGAAAAAATTGTTTTATTATAGCAAGCCGGAAGCCATGTCTTCAGATTCGGAGGACGAAGCACCAGCTCAATTATCATTCCAAGCTGCCAAAACTGCTGTAGAAGATGAGCTACATTTAGTAGCTGAACAGAAGAAGAATGATGCTCGTGTGGCCAAATTGAAGCGACAGATGAAACAGGAACTCTTTATGGCTCAGAAGAAATTGAAAGTACGTTAAAATGGTTGTTCAAAGCTTAAATTAAATTGACCAGCATTATAGAAGTTTAGGCATCTATGTATGAAAGGCCCGTTACAGGCCATATTTTTGTAAAATTCTTAATGCAAATCTAACCTAACATGACACAATGATTTTAAGCGGATTGAAATGGCCTGTTTTTTAAAAAATTGAAGGCTTAAATAATGGATTTAAGTTGATAAGTGTTAGAAATGATTGGCAAAATTTCTAAAATTGTGGTCCAAAATATAGAGGTCAGGGCATTGACACTTAATTTTGTGTTTGAAGTTGTGACCGCGTACCGTAACCGTAACCTACTTCAAATCATGCATGCTGTCATTGCATTTAACGTACTTAATAATTTTCAAAACTTTATCCAGGTTGAAAAACTATCATCATCAAAACCTTCTACCCGCAAGAAGCCCAATTTAAAAGTAGTCGACGAAACCCCCGAAACTGCTGAAGATGCTCATGATAAACTTGACGAACCAGTAGTAGAACAAACGCTTGAAACCCCTGCTTCGAACATCTTATCTTTCGATACCAAACCACTCCCATCATCCCAGCCCAAGAAGAAATTCTACAAGGACTTCAACATCGAAGTTGCAACTTTGAGTGAAGTCAAAAATTCTCGTGCATTTGCTGCCTTGAATTTCAAAGAAAAACGACTCGCCAAACCTCATCGTGAAAATGTAAACATGAATTTAATTCATTTAGAAAAATTACAAGCTGCTGGAAAAGTCTAATTTACATTTTATACCCGAGATTACATTTGTTAAATTAATTTTGACCGTCTAAATAAAATACGAGCTGTATCTCAAGGATGTCCTTGATACTTCCGGTTTTTCATAAATAAGTGATATGATAACCGCTGCCAAATCCCAAACAACACTTCCCACATTGTCCCATATATATTGTCAATGTCAAAGCGTTCATATTCGATAGTTTGATATTGCACTACTACTCCTGCGAGGTTGATGATGACGCGGGTGTCTGTCTGGCTAAAAGGAGTCGTCGTCGCTTCGTCTTCGAGATGTGATATCTTAAAGAGAGCTTAAGATTTCGACGCTAAGAATATCTACCAGGGTCACAAGTTTTAAAACATCTTCTCAAAAGTTTCTTTTTATAAAATCTTACACACACACAAGAGTTTATTTTGCTATTCCAATCAGAGTGTGATTTTCAGAGTTGACTTTGTGTCTTCTGCCGACTTGAGACCAAAAAGACGCTTTCACATCTCACATGCCGATAAGCTTCAATCTTCAATCAATCTACGAGGAATCTGTGTCTTTTTCTGTTCTGAATTCGCTCATGTGTCACGGATTTATTGGAAAGACCCGTGGAATTTTTAGTGAAGCGTTTGGAATCTTGGAATCGAATCTGTTGTGTCTGTGTGTGTGTCTCGGTGATTTAAAAATTTAGAAAGCTTTGAACGCGTAGTTTTTGTTTCGGGCTTTGAAAAGAAGCAGCCAAAATGTCGGACCGGAAACCACATTCTCTTAAAAGATCGAATACGCTAACAATGCATGGAGATCCTTTTATTAGGAAACGAGACTGTGCGATACATTGCGATTTTTGATCAGGTAAGCTTTACGGTGTTGTTTTAATCATATTATTTTATGCGATTTTATGAAAAAAGCAGAAAAATAAGAATTCTAGAAAATTAGATGCCTTTTTGGCGCGCAAAATTATTACAACACGACGTCATAATTTAAATCAGGCATTTAAATGTTTCAAATTTTTGTGTATAGGCTCTAGCAGGTTTCCTATTGTTCTATGCCGCCTACCGCCTGGTAAACTACGATTTTCGGGATCAGAGCTTAATTGTGTTTGTGGGTGCCGCAGATAGTAAGTTCATAATTAAAATTATTGCTCAATGTATGGCATTCTGACAAACAAAATAGGTATATAATGTTTCATAATTATTATTTATTGTTTCCAGATGTGCTGGTAGCCATTATGTACTGGCTGGGCGTATTTGCTCTAATTGGCTTGCAGCTGGTCATAGCATTTCTTCTGCTCACCGGAACTAAAGATGTAAGCAATTAGACTGTTAAAATTTTTGTAGAAATTTGGTTTAAGCCTTCTACTGATCGTTTTTTAAACTTTTTTCTACCTGTGGCCAACGACTTTGTTTGATAAATTGACGCTTTTAGATGACAACCGACCCAGCGACCATGATGAAGAAATGTCAATTCTGGCGGACTTTCTCCGTGGTCCTCCTCGTCTTCCTGTCCCTTGACTTCCTCATCTCAATCTACGTCTTCTTATCAATCGGAGCGGGTGAGAATCAGAGAGTCGTGTCCATAGCTCTGGACTGCTTCGAAATTCTCTTCCGACTCCTCGGAGTATTTTTCGTCGGTAAATTCATTACTGATTTACATTCTCTATTCGCTGCACCGATGACCACGGGGTCATCTACTTCAAGCACGCCGGCTATGGTTCGCAGTGCAAGGTCTCAGTCAATGTTCGTGAGTCGGGGGAGTATTATTGGGCGAGGGTCGAGGTCGGGCGGGCCGGGTGAGCCGGTCATTTTGATACCAACGGGTGTTCATGAGGTTTGATTGGTCAATGGTCAAAATTGGTCATGACCGTGAGCTTCGTAACGTAACTGATTCCTTCCAGGACTTCTTAATCGACGAACGAGGAGCTTTCGTAGTTTTGGGTCAAACTTTGGTATTTGGTTTCTAGTCTAGTGACCCATTATTTTCTAAGTGTTTCGATGCTTTATTAAGCGTTACTTTTAGACGCCGAGTGCACTTGTCGCAAGTTTGTCACTTGACATTTTTTTGTATCATGGCCCTAGAACAGTGTCAGATCTGATAGAGCCAAAAGTATTTTTAGACGGAGATGGACCGTATCCGTTCCGCATCTTCTTCCTATTCTTCTGTTTCTGTGTGTATACTTTAAGACAATAGAGATCACCTTGTCATGTCGTGATAAAAGTTACGGTAAATTATAATGCTCATTTGTAAATTTCCAGCGATTTTGAAATCGCCCAGAACTTAATAGTACATTAAATTATTTAATATGCACGGAAATATAAAGCTTGTGAAAAAGATGGGTAAAATGCATGCCAAAATCGAAGGCGCTTTCTCCGAGTGAAAGTCATTTTGGACTTTGGTATCTGCAATGTACTTTTACTGCGGATGACTACCTCTGGGGATTGTAAGCCTGTGACAGATGCCAAGAGCTGTAGCCAATTTAGAATTTATTAATTACACAAGCTCGTAATACGCGTACTATGTAGCAGAATGTATATAGCTATACGAAAATGCTTAGGTTATGCTGGTGCTATGCGGATTTTTACCCGTATCAAATTCGCAATTTGGAACCAAATTAGGGTCAAATCGATTAATTCAGTGCGGTATAACAATAGAAAAAATTGAGGTTTGCTCGCAAAATTACCTTTGTAAGACGCGATTCTTGTTTTATAAAAATTCAAGAAGCATTTATATTTATACGTCTAAAATGCTGAATACCCATTATGTACCTTATTTTACGAGCTAACTAATTATAGGTTTAATCGTACCGTCACGCTCACGCTTCAGACTGTTTCACATTAGTACCTTACGTACCTATGTATTAGTAATTTAAATTTATCAGATTAAAAAAAATCCTAAAAATAAAACAAATAATGAATGATACGAAAGTAAAATATAAAAGTCTGATTTTCGTATATGCTCGTCCCGCAGGTCTTGTATTCCTGTATTTTCTAAATTATGGGCGTCTTGCCCTTACAAATT
>VNWX01000222.1:0-27003 GCA_009869905.1 Ceratophysella communis
TTGACCCAACTTTGACCCAGGGTCAAAGTTCCAACGGTCGTGGGTCAATGAAATTTTGTTTTTAAGAACCTTGGAAAATTAGCAAAATTTTGACGTATCACTCATCCCTGTATGTGGCTTCGTTTAGGAGGAGATAGTGATCAAGGCCACATACATACAAAGTACGATTTTATTAGTATAGATTGGGATACTCACTAGAAAGGCAAGCAAACCAAGGCGGGGATTTGTATAAATACAACAACATTCCATTAGGATAACATAACAGTTAAATATGTATGTAACGGAATGATGATTAGGGAACTAGGATTGACTAAACAGTTTGAAATAGGGAAACAAGGAAGGGGTTTCAGAAAATCCCAAAGGTTTAAAGTTTGCTTCTTTTTTGCCTTAAAAATAATAATAAAAGGCTTGTTCTTCAATTTTCCAACATGTTGACATGCTGCTGCGTGCTGCGTTCGTACGCCAAGTCTAATAAATCCCGTGCCGCCGACGAGGAAGCCTACAAGTTTACGTTAGGACCTTTTCAAAATATTTAACTATTTTTATAACTCCACGCCATACTGGGTCCTAATGGTCCTTGGATTTGGTTTGATTATCTTATCAGTCATTCCAGCTGCTCGAAATCGTAGTGATGCTAACTGCGTGCGGTATGCATCAACCATACTAATTTTTTTTTAAATGTCTCAAACCTGTGCATATCGACGTAGATTCGGGATAAAATTTTGGAACATGAATGGGTTTGATTTTTCAGATTCGGATCCCGGATGATCGTATGGGAGCTCCCGAAAAGCCCACCCACTGTGAGTTTTAGGATCTTCTTCACTCCGGTCGACGCCGCCTTCCCGTGTTTGCTCAGTGCATAATAGGTAGTAGGTGACCACCCTACATGGATAAACAAGGCATTAATCTCGGCTCACTTCTCTCTTCTATCGGTGTCATGCAATGCCGGGTGTTCCGGGGTCAAATTATGTTTGTTTTGGGAGCTACTAGCTAAATGCATGAGATGAGCAGTAATAACAGATAACACCCGACTAAAAGCTACACTAATATTTTAACTAAATACCGCATTACCGGCTAAGCCAAGCCGCGTGTGTAATGACTAGCTTTGTTTATTTGATTGGGTTGAAAATTGGCATATGCATGCACGTTTATCAAACGGTACTTATCTATTTCTATAACCATCACACTTCACATTACTGGGCTAATGAATATAGGATAAAACCAACGTTTTCTTGGCTTTAGACGGAATATTCCAATAAATAGTTTATTACTTTTTAAAATAAAATCCAAGCCCTGCCTTAATAAAACATCCAAATCTGAACTGCTAAAATTTACGACAGTGAATTAAAGCCCTAATTTAATTTATTGTCGATACATCGCAGGGCGGTGTTAGACTTTTCGATTAATAGGCTAAAACCTGATCTTAAGTACAGGCTAAAATAAGTTAAAAGTGATTTTATATGTAGGAAGCAGTAAGGTAAAATTAATAGGAATAGGAAGCAGTGAAATCCATTATCTTAGTTTTCATAACCTTAGAGGTGGTGCTGTGCATTGTGCCTGCTTATAAATAAAACCTAATGATTTGTACTGGTTTGATGGAATTATACAGAATCATCACATTTGTATTATGGTAATTATATGACTTACGATGAGGCTTAGGATTGATCTACACATAATTATTCCTGCAAAAAATCAAAATAATACTTTTATGCTAGGATTAGGAAAACAAAACCTAATTGCACTGGTCGGTTTGTTTCATTGTCTTCTTTGTCGGTCTGTCGTCTATCTATAAATTATTTTTCTGGTAAAATTCAGACGCAGAGCTGCATAAAATTTTCACTGCGGGTTCTGCCCTCACAGTAATGCAACTAAAACTAGGACATAGGTGGTTTTGCTAGTGATAAGTGCTATCCGCAGCTTCAACAGGATAAGGGGATAAAATCCGCATTGGAATTTACTAGATAGCAAAACGATTAGCCTGAAAGCTAATTGAAGATATTGAAACAAACCAGCCTGAGCTTATTTTAGGTCCACAAAGAATAGTTGCCAATGTGGGCCCAAGTACTGTAAGGCAGTGTTCTTTTCATGCGTTTGGATTATTCTTCATCAGAAGTAGATCTGCATCCATCATATCCTTGACTAGAGCCTGAAAATTAAAAAGTATGGATTACGCATTGCAGCTGAATTTAATCGTACTGTACCATATCATGTAAATATTAAATTACCAGGAAGTCCACTTTAGGCTCCCACCCAAACGCTGCCTTTGCCTTGGAAGGATCTCCCAATAGATAGTCCTAAAAAAGAAATATTATAATTCCGTTAACATTATAAACTTAACAGATCTGTTCAATGAATGAATGATGGCAGATTGGCTGAACAAGCAACTCACAACTTCAGTCGGACGGAAGAACTTAGGGTTAACTTTCACTCGTACTATTCCAGTTTCTTTCTCCTTTCCCACTTCTTCTAAACCACTACCTTCCCAAACAATCGTTTTACCGACACACTTGAAGGCCTCTTCAACGAATTCTCGGGCACTATGAGCTTGCCCGGTAGCTATTACGAAGTCATCAGGCTTATCTTGCTGAAGCATTAACCACATCGCCTAATTTCATAAAAAATATACAAACCTGAAGCTTAGACCTTCAAGACCTCTTCCATCACTGTACACGAGATACTCGTGTAACTTACCTCAACATAATCTTTAGCATGACCCCAATCTCGTCTCGCATCTAAATTCCCGAGTTCAAAGGACTCAATCTGACCCAAAGTAATCTTCGCAACGGAGCGCGTGATTTTTCGAGTTACGAAATTTTCTCCTCGTCTTGGGCTTTCATGATTGAATAGGATTCCGTTACACGCGTACATGCCATAGGCTTCACGATAATTAACAATGATCCAGTAGGCATAAAGCTTTGCACAACCTGATAACATGCAAAACGTTAGTTAGTTAGGGCTTATGATCAATTCATACACATAAATTATTCGACCTAAGTCATTTACCATAAGGGGAACGAGGGTAGAACGGCGTCGTTTCCTTTTGCGGAATCTCCTGAACCTTTCCATACATTTCAGAAGTACTGGCCTGGTAGAATCGGACCTCTTTTTCCATGCCACAAGTTCGGATAGCGTCAAGAATTCGTAGAGTACCCACTCCATCAACTTCGGCAGTGTATTCGCTCATATCAAACGAAATCTGTGGAGAAATAATGATGATCGTCATCAAATTGTAGTTTAATTCTGGTACAATTATGAAATTCACGATGTGATCGACGTACTTTTACATGGCTCTGAGCAGCTAAATTATAAATCTCAGTAGGACGAGTCTGTACAATTATCTTGACAAGACAACTGCTGTCAGTCATATCTCCGTAATGGAGCTTCATCTTGCCCTCACGATGAGAGCTTTGGTCTTCGTACAAATGATTTATACGTCCCGTATTGAAGCTGCTCGAACGACGAATTATTCCGTGAACAGTGTAGCCCTTGTCCAAAAGTAATTCTGCCAAGTAGGAGCCATCCTAGAGAAATAATCGACAGTTTAATGTTAGCGAGTGAGTCGTACATCCGAAAATCCAGAACAGTTCAGCATCTGGCATCATTCATAATACGGCTGACGGCTGGCACGAAATCGATAATGCTACATGAAACTACTTGATCTCACCTGCCCCGTAATGCCAGTGATGAGGGCGACCTTTCTAGGTTTCTTTGCAGCGTCTCCTTCCATCCTGATCAACTGTCAATAACAGATTTGTTTCAAGACCGGCACAAATAATTTTCGGCTAATCAGCTTATTATGCTTCGTCCGGCTGACAACTGACAACTGTTCCAGACTTTTAAATTACTTGTGTAGAGACCTCCCGTTTTGGCTGGTGTATTGTGATTTGAGGCCATGGACACGTGGACGGAGGACACTGCTTTACGGCCTCTAAAAACACATTTTGGCACTGAGTTTTAAAATCATGGACAAGGGAATCGGTGCCTATTTATCGGACTCAGACAGAGACTAAACTACTGTAACTATTTAGAGGACAGACCGAAACCTATGCAAAATGAAGTGGTACACATGAAGGTTAGAAATCCAAGAAGGTTGAAAATCAAATTGAATAACTGATACATAATTAGTTTGATATTTTATTAGACGGTAGCGGTCGCACCAGTATAGAAATTTTGTAATTTATGTGAGAAAAACTAAATTCCATACTATAATGCACCATGTAGTTAATATATTAATTTGATGTGTTCGTGCTTATTAGGTCTAGGGTATCTTAATTTCATCAAAGATTGCAATTACATTTTCGCAACGTTTGTATAAAAATAATTCCAATACATATATTTACCTTCTACCTATACCCTAATATATACCTATAATCAAAACTGCGATGCGTCGAGTGCAGAGTTGACATAATCCAATGTACAGCATTTTATTATCGCTTCCACGCAATAAGGTTTGAGGTTTAACAAATGAATACGGGCTAAACTATACATCATTAACTAATAATAATAATAATATTGAGTTTTAACGGTTTATCCTAAGTCACAGTTACAACCAACTGCCATTATAATATTTATAATTCATTTAATCCAAGTGAAAAAATTACTTTATAAATCATTCATAGCTAACAATGTATGCGTATTACATAGTACTGCAGTGGCACATATCACAGAGTAGAATTTTATTGTTTTTCGAATGTTTTTGGCGTGGCACAGTATAAAGTATAATAGTGCTAGTTCTAGTTGTTACAATGGTCGACTATTGAAAAGGTCCGAGCTTTGATCAACAGCCATAAAACCCACCCACCTTGGCCCAGCAGCGTTAGCAAAGCGTTTGGCCTTCTCGCCTCCGAGTAGTTGATGGGCCACGCACCAATTATTACTGTCAACTGTGGGTTACTGACAGACTGCGACACTTGAGAGCGATAGCCGCCGCCAGCGACGACGACGGAGACGGAACGTGTGGAGAGTCCACAAGAAATTAGCCAGCGATAGTTGATAGTGGACATACAGGTTGCAGGAGGTATAGTTATCGGACATTGGATTGGGAATTTGGGAAGCCGGACGTTTATTATTGTTATATACGACAACACACAATTAAGTCTACAACCAGCATCAAAATCGCATTAAAAATAGACGTCCGACTAACTATTGATACTACAAGTTGGACTACCCACTTTGTATTAAACTGGTCTCCTGCATGGGCCTGCGGCTCGTGAGGGTATGCCTAGGTTATGCACCACGTAACTAACCTACATGGGTTAAGGTTAGAGCTAGAGCAGTTTAGGCCATCAGTCATCAGTTATCAGGCTTCAGTACTACTGTGACGAGTTCCAGTCACCATTACCATTACTATATCTACTTAAACTTCAAATAAAGTAAGAAGGTACGCGACGTGTACAGACAATTATGAAGTTTGAAGTTATTCATGAATGAATTGAACAATGAGAACATATGACATATTACAATTTACTTTCTCTTCATCTACTTCATCACTTTCTCTATCATCGATAGTTGATCGTAAAATCTTGTGACCGTCATTTAAACACAACTTTTTTTAAATTAAACTGTGTTGTCATTTTCTAATTTGTAGGCAAGGCACACATGATGGATCAATCGAACAGTAATTATTACGGCGGAGGTGGGGGAGGAGGTTATCCAGAAAACAGAGGTTCCTCACGGGGAGGGGGTGGATCTCGTCGAACACAAGACTACCAACGAAGGCCACAGCGCGAGTTTAGTCGTGAAGGAAGGCATAATACAGCTTATAATAATGGATTCCTGGCTGAGCCTCAGGGCGAAAGTATTGCTGTTGATTATCATCAGAATAATGGACGAGAAGGAGCGGCGGGATTATGGTCAGGTTCCCAGAATGGACATCAGGATGACTGGCAAAGCTTTGGCAGCACAGACGGTGGTGTAAGTGGAAGCTACTCTCCTCGTAATCGTGGTGGAAAAGGTGGAGGATCCCCGCGCGTGGGTGCGAGTGGTTCGTCAAAGCCTAAGGTCGTTCGTCCGGTACGCTCAGAGGAACGTGGCGGAACTGTGTTCTATCATTATGGAGATGAATCCGCAGCTGCTGGTACTGAAGTTCAGCCAGTAAGTAGTGCGAAGGAAAGCCGGTGGCGGAATGACGTCTTCAGTGAGGAGCCTGTGGAGGATTACAACCCGTTGCCAGTAGCAGTGGTGGAACCAGTTTCTGTGACTACGGCTACAACAAGAAAGCCGAAACCTAAATTGGTTTTAGTCGATCCTCGTACTGTTCCAAAACCTATTCCGACAGAACCAGAATCCCGGCGAGAAGCCCTAATTGAGCAGCTTACAAATTGCACTTACGAGTGTATGGTGTGTTGTGGAAAGGTTTATCAGAGACAAGCGATTTGGAGTTGTCAAGTATGCTTCAACGTCTTCCATTTGCCCTGCGTCAAGAAATGGGCCACAACATCGGCGATTGGTAAGCTATGAATTATAATTTAAATTGAAAATCTATGTGTAAAGGGATAACTAGATTTTAACGCTGAATTTTATTTTCAGAGGAAGGATGGAGATGCCCAGGTTGTCAGACTGTAGTGGACTATTATCCCAATGACTACTATTGCTATTGCCGGAGAGTGAAGAACCCACCATTTACAAGTGGAATTCCTCATTCATGTTTGAATCCTTGTGACAAGAATAAAATTGGAGGCCCAGACTGTAATCACAAGTGTTCTTATCCATCCTGTCATCCTGGTCCATGTGAAACTTGTACGGACATTGTTAACAGGTATGGCAAGAATTACTGACATGGATTCGTTCTTCGTAAGCTCTGATTTTTGAAATAGCGTCAATAACTTATTTATTCAACGTACAGAAAATGCGAGTGTGGAAAATCTCATGCATACGTACAGTGTCAATCGAAAACACCAGTCGTGTGTGGCCAGATTTGTGATAAAATGCTCAACTGTGAAGTTCATTTTTGCGAGAAACTGTGCCATGCTGGAGAATGCGGGAATTGCAAAGAAAATATCAATTTGGGTTAGTTCCGCTCCGTATGCCATATTCCATTGAATTTGATCCTTTACCCATTGAATCTTAGGATAACTCGGATATTTCTCTTATGTCTGACCCTAGATTGTTTCTGCGGAAGAAATAAGAAGGATGTTTTATGTTCCACGGAAGCTAATCCGGGTTATCGTCCCAAGTATTCATGTGGAGTCGTTTGTGACCAGTTACTCAATTGCAAAAATCATCAGTGCCTTGTAAGTCTCAATTATGAATGCGTTTTACATACTTTATATTTTTCTTTTTGCAAAATCTAGGTAAGTAAATTACAAATCTTCTTCTGTTTTTAGGAACCTTGTCATGAAAATATATGCAAACCTTGCGCTACTTCCACAGACGTCGTGCTTTCTTGCCCATGTGGACAAACACCAATTTCAGAGGCCTGTAAAATCAATCATGTACCGAATCGTGCCTCATGCTTGGACCCTATTCCGCGATGTCATAAAATGTGCAATAAGGTCCTAACTTGTGGCCCTCCTGAAGCCAAACATCATTGTGATTCTAAATGTCACGATGAAAAGGAATCGCCCTGTACCTGTTCTCTCCAGACTACGGTTAAATGTCGTTGCGGGAAAAAGGAGTCAGATATTCCATGTAGTGAGTTCAGAACTGGGAGTGATATTTTATGTGCCAGGAAGTGTACCAAGGTAAACCACATTTTGATTTTCAAAACTCAATAATAAGCTCCCTAATAAGCTTTTGATCTTGTCTAATTAAAAAGTCGCATTCCAAAATTTTTGCAGAAACGGAGTTGTGGACGGCACAAGTGCACCAACAAGTGTTGTATTGATGTCGATCATCTTTGCACGATTGTGTGTGACAGACTTCTGAGCTGCGGGAATCACAGGTGAGGCTAGATATGAAAATTCAGTTTGCACCATAGACTTACGTCGTATAGATGACATTGTAATTTTTCTATTATCTTCAGATGTGAGTCGCTTTGTCATAATGGTCATTGTGCCCCATGTCGTTCCGTGAGTTTTGATGAATTACGATGTGAATGCGGTGAGGCAGTTATTTATCCACCAGTTCCTTGTGGAACTCTTCCACCGGCCTGCACTCAACCGTGTACCCGGCAGCATGAATGCGACCATCCAGTTCATCATCCAGTAAGTTGAAAATAGCCGTGCCAAACCACAATTAGAAGATTTTAATGACGCAAACACTTAAACAGCTATGTTATTATTTAGTGTCACAGTGAACGCGATTGTCCACCGTGCACCGTGCTAACTGAAAAATGGTGTTATGGGAAGCATGAAGTAGGTCATGTTATTTGAAAAAGCTCGATACTCAATTAAGAACTGATTGACCTAATCTATAACTTTCTGTTATACAGTTACGAAAAATGGTGCTTTGTAATAATAAGAATGTTTCGTGTGGTATGCCATGCGGGCAACTTTTACGTTGTGGGCGGCACAAGTGTCCTCGAGTATGCCATCCTGGGATTTGTCAAAGGCCCGATGATGTGTGCAAACTTGCGTGCGGTAAACGACTCAAATGTAGTCATCCCTGCCCTGCTCCGTAAGTGTACAATATATGACATGGTATGTGGTGTAATACATTAGGTACTATTATAATGTGTTTAATAATTCTTTGATAAAAATGTGTAGATGTCATGAGGGAGAGTGTCCCCAAATCACCTGTAAACAAGTAGTAAGTGTATATTATTTTAGACAGGAGGAAGGAGCATGCATGGAGATACGTTCGATCGCCATTCAACTTTAATAATTCAATTTTGTTTCCTCAGACTGAAGCGTCATGCCCTTGTGGAAGACGTAAGGAAGGTATTCTGTGCTGGAAAAGAACACAGGAATTTGAAAAAGTCGTTGCTGCAGCTGTGGCTCAAGCACTGAACGAAATGTTCAAATCGGACAGTGAAGCCGACGAAGGCAAGGAGAAACCAAAGGAAAAGAGTGTCGAAGAACTAACTGCAGAAATACGAAGCACTACTAGCAGAATTGTTGTGTAAGCAGACTAGCGTATATACAATTAAATCGAGTTTCAATTTTATGCGATCTTTATTTTTTACTTTTTTATCATTTACTTTCCAGTTTGGATTGTGACAAGGAATGCTCAAGAATTGAACGTACACGAAAAATGGCTGAAGCCTTACAGCTTCATACTGCGGAAGTAGAAACCAGAATTAGGTCCACCCAAGTATTCTGATTTCTTGAAGAAGTTTGCGCAGAAATCTCCACAATTTGTTGAAACAGTACATGACAAATTGTGCGCCCTTGTTCATCAAACTCAGGCTAAGAAAAGTACGAAAAAGAATTATACCTATTCATTCGAATCAATGAATCGTGACAAAAGACAAGTAATTCATGAGTACTCGGATCACTTTGGAATCCAGTCCGAATCATTTGACGACGAGCCAAATCGAAATGTAATTGTAACGGCTTGCAAAGAGAAGGTAAGGGAGAATTAGATTACTGATTTGCTAATACATGTATGTATTTCGAAGCTGTATAATCTATTCAATATGTTTTGAAAATATTTGCAGTGCTGGTTGCCATCCAAAAGTTTAATTGAAGTTGTTTTCGGGAACCCTGCTACCACTACTGATCTAGGAAGAAAAAATGTCTACCAAGACTTGGAACTCACGGCCGCACCAAAGTGTCAAATCCAAGGTCCAGCTAATATGAGATTATTCAAACGAACTCAGTGACAAAACAAACCTTTATGTGTCTTTATCCGAAGCTGGCTTCAATCGTTTCCTTTCATACTTAATTACAAATTGCTGTTGAACCTATGGGACTATTGAGTTAATTAGAATAATTATTATGGACAATTGTTACAGATTCTTTACATTGAAACCTAATTAGCATGTTATCAATAAAATATTCTTGTTATTGCATCCAACATTAAGGTTCGACTTCGAATTTCAATTACTTCATGTTTGACTTGACGGGAATTCATAGAGCATTTGATCTGGATAAACAGAATTATATATTTGATTGTAAATTATTTAAAAGTGTTGCCCATTAGAAATTAGCAATGGAAACAGGAAGTGGAAATTGGAATTTAGGAAAAGGATTTGTTTCGAAGGGAAATGCGAGATCATCGCTTCGCTCGGCAAGGGCATTTTTCATTGGGCGAAAGCGTAGATTTTGCGGGAATTTCATTTCTGGTGCGCCTTGTTCCAAAAATGGAGATTTCTACAATAACAATAGACGTGACGCGTAATTGAGTCAATTCAACAGTTTTTTATTGATTATTTTGTAAGATTTAGAATCAGTGCAGTGAGAAGGTCAAGGTGGCTGCATCCAGCCGTAGGCGGAAGACAAGGGCTGGGGTGCCAGCTGATCCGCCGAGTATGAGGATGGATAAAGCACGTGAGCGAAGGGAGAGCTCAGGCTCGTTATCAGAGTCCGATTTTTCAGATAGAATGTTTGACGGCGTTAGTGGGTCACCGTCTGCTACCAGAGATTTTGACCTCGTCCGACCTGCCTGTGTTCAGGTCATGAGTGGACCCACGCTCAGTAACCTCAGTCAGCTTTCTGCGCTAATACCTCAGGTCTGTTTGTATCATACGTTATACGTGAATAAAGGTTTTATTGCGATAATTTAATGCTTAAAAATACGTTAAATGCAAGACCTCTTGTGTCTTGGCTTGGTCTAACTTTTTCCTACTCGTCTTTGAATTCTAATTGTTAATAATATTGAAGGGTTTATGAATTCTGACATGTCAAGTCTAATATTCATTGCAAATTTCAGGTCTCTGCTGTAATTGAGCCATGCCTATTGGATTACATTGTATACCCACTCTCGCACCACCTCAAAAGCAATTTAAAATACAGGTGGGGTTAAAATTTATCTACAGTGTACAATGTATGAATTCCGAACAGTGTACACTGTGCACTGTTCGGTGGCTTCACAGTACGGTAGTACGGTGGCTTCACATTTTCTAATTCGCCATCTTTTTTACACAGCCGAGAAGTGCAAATAGCCCTTTACAACTGCCTCAAGCTTTGTCTCAATAAGTGGGAGTTGGTGACATTCCCATGCTTTATCGAATTGTACCAGTTTTTTATGATGTCACTTTGCGAAGACGAGGATGCAGCAAATTGTGAGTGATTGCTAGGCAATACAGGGTTGAACTTTTAACAACAAACATGCGGCCATACTGATTTTACTGATAATTTTGAAATTTATGTTATTTTTAGTTGACAAATCGCTCTCTGAAGAAATGACGGAGCACATCGTCACAACTCTTTACGCACTGATTGAAAAGAGCGTTGTGAGACATCGGAAACGCTTTTACAGTGAACGCTACATTGCAGCTGTGGGCCATGGTGTTTGTATACTACTCCAGGTCGTAAATGAGCCAACTGTGAAATCGTTAAGGTATATAACTACGAAGCTGATAGTTATCTTCTAACACATTTAAACACTATGTAGTGCTATGAAAGATCGGATTCATGTTACAGCGTGGACATTACAGTGGTACAACTATATTTGTTTGCAGAATTTGCTGCATCAGAACTGTCACTCTACTAATCAAGGGTTGTGCGGGTGAGGCAGATGGTTGTCACCGTATATTCAAATTCTTACCTGGGCTTGCAACCACCTTCATTAGGTGCTGTAGCATTAAAGGGGGGCGGTACCAGGTGGAAATTATTAAGGTATGTCGATTTTTGATTGCTTTTTAAATAGTATTGATCATAATGAAATACATGTTTCTATTCTCCTATGTTTTTAGGAGTCCCTTGATGCTTTGCGATACGCGTTATCAGTATGCATCAGTTTTGAAACCAAAGAAGATGTGGAAGTTGTCGATAATAATATCTTATATGCCCTCATTGAAATAAGCGGCTCACTTGTATTGCATTTTGATGCGAGCTTAAGAAGGTCGTTAGCAGAATTTTCAATCAACCTTTTGCGTGAAACAGATGGGTGAGTGATTTTTAATAATTCAATACTTGAATTAGGTGTCTGTCGGAAAGGAATTAGTAACTTCCCCAATTGTTTTCACATTTGACCGGATAACTTATCTCTATTTTTCAAGCAAGCACATTGTGTGATTTGTGATTTTTTAAATTTGTTTCACAGGAAGCTCCAGGCGTGTACTCCAGTCTTTTGGAACAATGTGCTAATGTTATGCAGTGATGAAGAGCCTGAAATTTCATCGTTATGCTTCAAGTACCTTCACACGCACGACGCTAAGGCTAAGGTTGCAATAGATTGTAACTTCAAGAATACCTTATATGATTTACGGAAGGCATTGGTTCAACGAAAAGTTGGTGAAGACCACAAATGTAACCAAACTGCCAAGAAAGCCGCAGCTTCTTTCCTGATGAAGCAATTTAAATCTACAGAGCTTCGTAGCCTAATCCCCAAAGTGACTGAACTTATGAGCACGTGTATTAGACTGGATATTGAAATCAAGAAGGAGACACCTGAAGACTTAGTATTACTGCGTACTTGTAAGAAAATGTGCCATTGGCTGTCCACTACTAACAACTACATTGAATATCTCAACGTGTTTAACGATCTCTTGGAAGCTTCTAACACCGTTGAAGAGATTTCCTCAATCAGAAGCGCTGGACTCATCAAAAGTATGAATGAAGTACTCTCCCACCTGGCCTCAACTAAAGAGGGACGAGATACATTGAAACGGTCTGTGATGTCAATTACAAGTCGGTACCTGCGACTGTTGACAATTTTACCGAAAACCATTGAAACAGCAGTTTTGGAGAGAACTGCGAATGGTGTTCCCACTCCTGTTAAGCTCATTGAAAACCCAAAATATATCCAGGGTAACGCTGTTCATAATTCGTGTCTTCTCGAAGGTCTGGCGACCCTTGCCAAATTGGATCCAGATTATGTAACTCCGGAGGCTATTACAAGAATTCTGGAATATGCTGGTGTTCGTGATACGGAGTACATCGGCGTCGCTCAGACGGCTGTTAAAACTTTGGAAGCGATGGGTGCCAGTAGTGGACAAACCATGAAGGAGTACTTGACAGAGAACTTGGACTTAATAATGAGTGACATTGGAGTGAGAGCGATGAGCTTGAAGAGTCATCCACATACAGCCGATGCCCTTGTTTTCCTCGCCGAGTACTTTGATTTTAGTAATACCATGTTCGTGTCATTTGTGGAGAGTATATTCACTGAAGCAGCGAAAGTCAACTACAAGGGAGAATCACAAGAAATGTTCTGTCGAATCTTCTATGCATTTATTTTGTCTCTGTGGAATTACTATTACAAAGATCGAGCACCTCAACCAAATGCGATTCCTGCCAACCCAGTGAAGAAACCAACGCTTTTAAAACGACTCTGCGATTACCAAGCATCTTTGGGAATGGGAATTCCCGATAAAAAACAGGCCAAGAAGGAGGACCCTTTAACGTCAACCCCCTCGACTTCAATAACGGAAATAGTTGGAAAAATCAAGAATCTGAAATTAGCAAACGGTGACAGCAAACTCGGCGAAGACATCAATCCCTTCACTGATAACGTTGAAGCGCCACTGGATTCAGACGATGATGAAGAGCCACCCCATGTCAGCCCACCTAAACGAGAGGTGGCTAGTCCGGAAGTTAGCATGGCTGACCGAATTGCAAGAATTGTGATAAATAACTTACCACAACCAGAGAGAAGTTTGAAACTGATTTCAATGGATATTCTCATCAAGTGTGTCCAAATAATTCAAGTCCATGAGGATACTTTGCTCCCTTTGGCTCATCAAATTTGGCACAATTTGGGGCCAAGGTAATAAATTGTTTCTAACACGTATAATATAAGTCTAGCAATTAAATTATAACTCTCCTTTTCCTTTCCCTGCCCTTCAAATTTGATTCTCACAGATTGCTTTTTAAGTGCATAATGCATAATCTAATCCTTTCCTGCAATTTTGATCGTGATGCATGAGCCTCATCCTGTTACGCGGTATTGAGGTTACTGGTTTACATTTTATAATACATCATGCGTATTTGTCTAAATAATTACAGATTTTCCGAGACCGATTACGTAGTTGTACGTAAAGCATTTGACTTGGTCCTCACGATGTGTACCTCCAGTGGAACATTTCTCACGAGAAGAACTGTTAGTGAGATATTTCCGGTGCTCGCCTCCTATTTGAAGTCACTGGGTGAACAGAGCCGGCATATCGACAAGAAAACCAGAGTATACTATACGTACACACAAGCGTATAAATTGCAACTAACCATGCTCAAGGTGAGAGTCAGTGCAATTTAATTATGAGATTTTTATCTGTGAGATTTTTATATAAGAAAATGGAAACATAAAACAGATAACGCTATGCAGTTACATAACGATAAACTGCCTAGCGCTTAGTACTGTAAACATGTTTTCGTAAATTAAAATTGAAAGTTAAAATTACGGTGGGAATATTTGGAATTTTCTCTTCCTTCGTGCCAGTAGTACTTGTTATCAAAGCTGTGCGAATCTGCTATCTTCGATGATTATAAATAATGAAGCGCAGTCTGACACGAATTAGAAAATGTACTATTAACGTACTTCACCATAGTGCCACTGATCATCTAAAAATTGAACATCTTCACTTGCTTTTGGGTTTGGGTATATCTTTCTTTGACAGACGTCTACTGCTTCTAGTGAACAATACCAGCAGCCAATTATAAAGCCCATTATCCAATACATTATAACACCTGAAGTAAATATCTATATTTTTCCCACGCTCATTTCCTTTTTCGCTGAACAGGGAATGGCCCAGTTATGTCAAGCTCTGGATATTCAAGAAGAAGAAATGGACGAAGTTGTCGAAGGTTGCCTAAGATACTTACCTGAGGATCAACACAAGAATTTAAGAGTAAGTACCTTCTCACGCAAATAAAAATAGCAGCAGTAACAGGAACTTTGACGAGCAGCGAGTAATTAAAATTAAATAACATTATAGGAAGCGGCTAAACAACTCATAATTGAATTGGGTAATGGACCCATGGGATCTGCCGTCAGAATGAAGCTTATGACGAATGAACTTGTGGAATTACCAGACCAGCCGACAAATCCTATGTTCAAAATTATGCCTCCAGATCTTACAAGTCATGCATATGCTAAAGCATCAGCTGTGACCGCTACGAAGAGAAAGAAGAGAGTCCCTCAGAATTATTGAAAATGACTGACGGAAAAAAGATTCAATTCAGAAATTGAAGCGGCGTTAGCTGACCAAAAAGATTCGATGCACTAGTTTTTCAGACAATTCAAGGTACGCTTTTATAATGTTTTTTACTTCTGTCTAAGTCATGTTTTCATGTGACTCTTGACTCCGAAATCTACCATTCAAGATTGAAATGTTTAATTGATTTGAACTCAACTTCATTATGATGTATTATAATTAATTAATAATTTTCCATCATAGTGAATATGACCACAAAATGGTATAAAACGCACTATTTATTAGGGATTAGAGCTAGCAAATATTGTCATATACAAGCTTACTACATATTGTGCAGAATCCATTTCAACACAGATTACTATGGTCGTAGTGTAAATACAGTTCAATTTTTGATTATTAATTGTTCCTAGCGATATAAATAAGGATTTTCCCGGCGTCTTATTATCCTTGTAAAATAATAAATGCGATTTCATCTTCTGAAAATGAATCATGACGCTATGTACAATGCAGAATTCAACGTAACCCATAAGATTTGTTTATTTAGAGGCTAGGGACTCCTTTCGTATCCGCTTCACGCTTATCTAATTTAAAGCCTCGTGGTAGTATTCATCGCGTATTGTCGTGAATTTTTGCCTATTGATTTAAATCGGGTAGAGCTAGGGGATAATATTAGGGTCAACTGAAGGTCGCTGGACTTGTTTCTGCTAAGATCTTATTTAAATAGATGAGAATTTGAAGTGTATACAATGATTTTTTTTCGTCATTTGTTGTCATTCATTACAATGCTTATCATTAGGGTGAACTGAAGGTCGCTGGAATTGTTTCTGCTGAAATCCTAATTTTAAGAGATGAGAATTCGAAATGTATACAATTGCTTTTTATGTCATTTGTTGTCATTCATTGTTATTCCTTGTATTACCACTCGAGTTAGTGAATTGCCAGTTCCAGTTCTTAGAGTTCCAAAACCAGTTTACGGTAGTCATATCATATTTTTAATTTCATGGAGAATTCGGTACTTAACCGAATTATGCTAGTCATTTTGCTTCTTAGTAGTTCAGTTTCTTTTGTCGGATTACTGTGTGATGTTTGTGGCAGGGAATTCCAAAATTCAATAATAACTCGTTAATTCTAATACTTTGACCAGGAATGTAATAGTACAGGTACCTAATGGCAATCCCTGAATCTAACAGAAAATCGTAACGTAAGTAATCAGTATTACGAATTTAATATTTCGATTTCGATTAGGCATTCATTCACGTTTCACATTAACAAAACTGGGGAGTCAGAGCGTTTTTTGCTGGTGCATTTACAGATTACGTGTACTTTCCAACTTGAGATTTGATAGGAAGATGAAGAAGCATAATAAATAGGTACAAGAAATGCACACGATTGTTTTTTGCTGAAATACTGTAAGTTCATGTACCCGTGGAATGATGCCTATCCCTTGGCCAGCCTGTAATTGTCTATGTCCACATATTAGGTTGAAATACGCGTAATCCATTGTGCAATTTGAGTTCGTTGCTAAGATGCTAAGTTGCTAATCTAAAGTTACAACAACAATTTTTGGCACGAAGGTTTTCTTACGGTTAAATTTTGAAGCATACGATTTCTGTACATAACCTGTAGTTGCGTAAATTTTGAGTGCCACGCAAAAAATTAAAGTGTCCACGCTAGGCTTAGGAAACAGGACACTTGACAGATGATGTACATGAATTCATACCGGAATAGGTACTTATTTTATTAGTTTTAATACAGAGTACAGAGTTTCATGTTATGTCAATTGCTCATTTCCACATTAAGTAATATATTTCTACGAAACAAAATAAAATGAGATCAAGCCTCGCATTAATATTTCTTAGAGCTTAAAGTTTCAACTAAATATTAAATATATCTATGAATTTTAGACAGACACAACAGACACTGAACATACACATAAATATTGCCTTTTCGTCCGCGTCTTGGGTCATTAAAGTTGGATTTGTGAAACTTTCAATTTGTGCATAATCAATCTTACTATACGCATAGTCAGTTGTGTAATTAATTCTAGTAAACATCTAGCATGTTATTTGCTATCAAGGAAATGAAAATGAATTAGCATAATTTTCCTAAAATGGAGGATATTATATATCTGGGTTTCTAAATTCTAAGCGCAACTCTCAGCTCAATTTTGTTTACTTTATTGCAAGGAGAAAATTGACGTAGCCCATGCATTTCATTTAATAGATGTATGTGGCTTTGCTTTGCTTTACAAAAATTACAAATCGGAATGCTGGGTATATTATAGCCTTGAAAACATTGATATTTTATTTAAAGTGGAACCGTGGACAGGATACACAGTAGATAGTGGTCTGGTCACCCCAGTCTGATGGACTTTGCCCTGTTGTGATCCGACGAAGCCTGTGCTAGGTGTGTACACAAAGGTCAAGACCAGTTTTTGTACTTTTTACTGGGATGGTATCGTAATTGGTTTGTAAAATTCAATGTGAGAGAAAAGTCTTTTGGCATCTGCATCTTTGAGTTTTTGGAATGGTGATCCTCATACATTCAGCTATGCCTATTGAAACTTACAGAAGACAGCAAGCTATATCGTGAAAGTTGTATGCGATTTGCATAACTGCTAGCAGCTCACAAAATGCTAAATGCTTTAACTAGCAATATTAGCAGGAATGCAAAATTCGACTACAAGGGAAGCTGTGAAATTACATACAAGTTGACCAAGCTGATCTTGCAGCTTGAGAACTTTGTACCCCGAACACGCCGTTGTTCGTCGCAATGAAGCTACTCCCACTTTCCTATCCAATTAAAATTTATTAAGCAACAAATATAGAACCTAGGCTATACTATCTAGTGTTCTCTTCAAATTATAGGATCACAGAGAATGGAACGTATACCACGGTACTAAAAATGGAATTAGGACCTAGTCAATGAATAGCCCCTAGGATTTACTATTCAATACAATTAGAATAGCAGTGATAATTTAATTAGTTGGCATCTGGAATTGAAGCTGAAAGAGGGGTCAATAAAATTCATTGCTGTACCTAACGTAATCCATTTTTTCTTTCAAGTTAAGTCTTAATAGTAAAATTCCTTGTCATTTGCAGCATAGAATATGGCACATGCCAAATGTCATCGTAATTTAGTACTCTACCTATTTAATTTAATTATATAACGCACGCAAGCATTCACGCCTACACTAACTATTCTAAATTCTACGTTCTACCCTGGAGGCATATCCACACAATAGTCTGACCAGCTATGCTATTGTTACCACTTTCTGATGCTTATATACTTTAGCTAAAGTATTGTTACGAAACAATTAGAGGACAAGAAAAATAGCAGCCTAAATTAGAGCATGATTAGACTCTGAGCGTTAATCTGCCTTTCGCTTCTCACTGAATTCTGCGGCTGGCTTGCTCAAGTAAGATTTGTAAAAGAATCTGGCGAAAAGAACGAAGTAGGAAGAGTACATGATGAGGCAGAGATTGATATTCTGGTCACTCACGTCACAGGCAATCCCGTTTTGCTTAGCCTGATAGGCATGCACATTGACTACCACTCCCATTACCATCTGAATAAGCTGGAGACTTGTTATGACCACAGCAATGGGTTTCGGGATCCGGTAGCGCAGGGCTCTCAGGCCGTAGTATCCATACATGAAGGAATGGATCGTGAAGTTGAGGACTACGTACCAGCGGGCCGGTGCAATGTACTCGGAGTAAGTGTACCAGGAGTAGAGCAGGACCGTGATGTGATGATACCAATGCAAGAAAATGAGGCGCTGCTTCCGAAGGACAATGAAGACCGTGTCACCCAACTCCAACACTTTCGAAAGAACAAAGATCCATGCCCAAAAAGCCCATACCGAGTTGTGGCCGTGCCTGGAAAGTTAAAAATAGAATTGCATTGGAGATTGGAGAGAAACAACCTGATCCCAGATCCCATCAACGCTTTCTCCTTCAAGCACCTGGATTCTGGATGGCCCAGTTCCGTTTTTCTAGTGCAATATAACCTCAATTCAGGTTTTGGGTGTAAGGCGTACGTGATATCTTAAAGATTAGTTCATATTTCTATTTCTGCACTAGGGCATGCAGTAGGTGTAAGGTCTGGATAGGACACAGAACTAGGGCTTTTTGTTTTGAATGATTGTTTCACGATGTAGCACCTAAAGCATTCCGCGTAGGAAATGTTTTTCATGAGATATCTATTAGGAAAGTTTGTTTGGAATGATGGTTTATTGGGAATGCTGGAAAACGCTTTTAGTGTGGGAATCTCACTTTCGGCCAATCTTAAAGCACTTACCCAGACGATTATGGGAAGTATATTTTTACATGTTTATATTTTGCAGCAGGGAATATAAATAGTTTAATCAAGGTAAACCTGTATGGGATACGACGTTCTAGACCCAGACTGGATTTAAATAACTTGTTATTGTTATTACTTTTGGATTAAAATAGAAAAAACTTACGTCGGAAAACAGACTGAATGATGGAATCCATTTTTTCGATTGAGTATATAATAGGTCTCAGGAATAGTGCGATACGTTCCCATAATGGAAAAAGCCGCTAGAAAGAAGTTCCAGAGTGCTAAGGGGCCCGACATTTCAAATCTCGGTCGGTTTCTCATCCAATGTTGTCCAGCAACGATGAAGAGCATGTATACCCCAATGTAATAAAAACTGGTGGTCCAATTTTCTTCCATCCATTTTTGAGCCCGGTTACTATCGAAGGTTCCTTCGAAGTCAAATATGGTCGTGTAATTCGGCATAGTCACGTGACCGTAGCCGTAAATGGTTTGGTTTACTCGGGTGGACATCTCGGTAATTCACTGGAGAATGTCCGAAAAATTGAACTATGTTATGCACTCGCAGCGTGCAGAATAAGTGTCCTGAATTTCTTAGCGATTGGCAGCGTTGTCGTCCAACACGGAATGGCAGTGCACGCCCGACTGCAAATCGTTGACGCACTAATGCTGGAAGTGAACTGATCCTAAAGTAAATAAAAAAGCATGCTAATCTTAATATCAATATTGAAATTGAGAATCTGCTATAGGTAATGAGTAATAGTGTTACTAATTGCAAAATCCGCTCGAGGGACAAGTGTATGATAACGAAGCATTGAAATATCAGTGATGACATTCACTGGGTACAAAGTTATATGCCGTGCACTGTCGAGTTTTCATGCAGGAATCTGCTCTGCGGAACGTTGCATCAAGGGGTCAGCCCTCAATGTCACAACAGCCGAACTCACGACGTGCAAGATCGAGCCATTAACTTCACACATACCTATAATACCTGAACATTCAACTACCAAAAGTAAACTAAGGAAATTAATGCCTTGCCTTTACTACTGGTTTCGTTTCGTAGCATTTGATCAAAGCCTGCAGAAGCAAAACACTAGTTTCAGAAATCAGGTGCAAGTGGTGAAATAATGCACATAAGGTTAGGTGGCTCACAAGTATTTTACCATTGACACTTAAGATTTGCCAGTGAAGTCCAAACCAGTTAGGCGTTAGGCTACACCTGAACTTTGCCTTAGACTACCAATACCTTCATCCTTCGCTTCCTACATTACATAATCTTATGACATATGAGTCAAGAGTACAAAGCACGTGTATTTGTATGTATCTGAGCAAATGTTCATGAAATAATACTCGCGGCCCGATAACGCGCAAGATCAATATTATGTCTTGAAATCAGCTATGGAAACATTAACATAGAAAATTGTCATTTCGTTTATCGGTAATATTATTTATTGTCTCAAGTCAGCGTGATTGCAAATCCCAGCTTGACTCGACAAAAACTTTAAAATTATAAGTACCTCTAATAGGTTGGAGACGTGAATTTAAAGTATTTCCGCTTAGGTCACTCGCGAGCGTGTCCAATAATTCGCAAGTAAAAGTTAAAAGTGAAAGTCATGCATGCAGTATTACCTCAATCGATTTCCGACTAAGGAGGAGGGGTGCAGCTTGTAACAGTTAGTTTAATGCCGTTACAGCTAGAGCCTATCGCAGACTGAGACTGAACAATCTGCAATCCAGCAAATGAACTTGTCTCACTCAGGCTGCTTCAGGCATTAATTAAAGCATTTTCTCATACAAGCTTTCTGCTTGGTGCAGTGTGAGAAACGTTTAATTTCATACGCTATTTAAGGTCAGTTTTACAGCAACTGTATGTACTTTACTTTTTACGCATTTATTTAGGGTGCCAGAACGCCGCGCCGTAATCTCAATACACTATATCACCGGAAAATCATTCAATAACTATTAGCCAGTTCCACGGTGATAGCTGAGCGTACGTCCAAAATACTTATTTAACTACCGAATCCTGATTTTCAATTTTACAGCAACCCTTGGGAGTATTTTAGATACCTAATCTAACTTAACAAGTGACATGCAATGTAATGAAATAAAAGCCGAAAATTATATTGCCAGTTGCCGTAAAAGCAGTACTTTGCCTGCCACCTGCCAAAATGAATATTAGCCTTTCAGCTCAGCTTACATAATGTATAAATGTAACACAAAATACATAGTCAATAGGTAAATAGTCAATATTTGCTTACAAGAGATTTAAATAAGTGATAACAAAGCACTTACCAGCCAAATATCCAGCAAACACCGACCAGCGACCGGCAGTCAGAGTCAGATACAAGCCACACTGGCTGTCAACTGTAGCGTAGGTATGGAATGCTGGATTCACGCTGTTCACACCAACCAATGGAGCAAGCCAGTTAAAACGGACAACGGGTAACGGTCAGTTCGTTCGGCTGTCGGCAGTGACGCTGGATGCTGGATGGTGGGTGACTGTAAAAGAAAATTTGGTGAGTCGTCTCTTCGGGTCGGCGGCCTCTAATAAATTACACACCTCTTTTTTCAAACGCGGCCGCAGTCCCGCTGGAGCCGACTGTCAAAAACGAATGAATGAGGAAAATCTCCACCCTCTTCGTCTCGTCTGTCGGCTTTCTTCCGGGAGAAGCACCAAGCACCACTACTCTCTCTGCTGGAGAAAGTCGCACTCAAGCGTCTGTCTGGCGTCTCTCACCCGTGAAAGTCAAGTTCAAGCTCAACTACACACAGATTACTACACGAACAGACGCTTATTTCAATTTCTAATTTGCAGGAAAATTGCTTGATGTTCTAGGATCGATCGACCTGTACCTTTTTATAGGTTTTAGGCTAATGGGAATCGTACGGGGTACGCACGGCTCGTTGTCCTCGTGCTTGCCCGAAAAACTGAATCGAAAATCGTTTTGTTATTTATAGCTTATTAACGTAAGCACTTTTATTAAAACACAGAAAAGGCCGGTCTACCTGGTCAGCGATCGGATATCGATGACGAAGAAGTAGTCACTGTTAATCAAAGCTAATGTATTTGAGGATCTAGATCCAAACAAGTTCTTGCGTGGGTTTTACAATCTTACGACAATAGGCTACTGTTGTTCCCAGATGCAGACGTACGTGGATGTTCGTAATCGTAAGGTGTAATTGCCCAAGTGCAACGTGCAACCGGCAAGCCCTCGGAAAACGCTCTGATCTGAAGAGATGATGATACACCTTTTTCTACATCAGCAACGTCAAGTCGACTTGTTCTCTTCTTTCTACAGCATAGAGCATAGCGTTATTATTACCCGACACTATGAGCAAAACCGGATTTCGTAAGAATATAAAGAAAAGATGATATTGCTAGACAAGAAAAGGAATGTGCTCTTAGGGAAGCCTCTTCTTCTGAGGTGTTTTGTACTTGTACGGTGGTAAACCGTGGTTGGTTATAAAATGACGCTATGCTACGACCAAGCAAGCCAAGGAATAACCAAAATTTGCTGAAGAAGGTAAAATTGAAGGTGGTGTGAGGCTGCCTTGTTGTGGGTTACTGTTACTGCTATGCTAAGCTTAGACTGATCGAAAATCATGAATATTGAATATGACATGTGAAATGAGTCAAATCATTTAATTTATTAAATATGCTACGTTGCCTTAAAAATGTCAGCGCAGACAAAATACATGGGTTTCGACTTCGATTCAGCATATTAATACAGTACGAAACGAACCTAATCTCATGCGCTGTAACGAAGTTATTCTGTAGCCGCCGGTTGAGCAATACTGATAACAAAATCAATGCTAGCCTAGCCATATAACTTATTGCTGAAATCATGCAATTTATTAAAAACGTAAAACATAACAGAGTTAAACATAATTTCTAAACTCTAAAGTCCAACTTAAATACCAATACAACAAAAAGGATCAATTCGTAATTCATCTCACAGAAAACATCTAAATGAATAATAGTCAATTACATGCTAATATTTTCACAATTGTAATAATAATCAATACGTCAAATAATTGCATAATACACAAGACATTCTAAAATTACTTCTACGAGCGTCGGACACCAACTAGCCATAATTAATTAAACTCCAAGCACACAAGTATCGCCACGCAGCATTCTGTAATTGAACCAACACGCGTTTTCAAATTAAACCCCAGCCCAGTACCCAAACACTTCACAATGCTATTTCCATAAGGTTCACACGACATTGTAGCTTAAGAATAAATATATACAGTAGCTGTGTACATTATAAGACCCACTCAACTAATGTTAAGTTCATTATGCTCTAAGTTCTTAAGATTCAAGTTCAAGTAGCACACACGAACTCATATTGGCCAAATACAAATTAATCGAGAATAAGGCCGAATTATAATGCTTTTTGAGTAACAGATATTGTTTAATTTTTGTGGTAACGATAACGAGAACACGGTTAATATTGGGAAAACGCATTATGCGAATTTCACTAACGCATTTACAGATATATTTTGAAGACATCAACGATCAATTTACTTCTTCAACCAGAATGGATATGGAAGAGCGTAGGTTGGTGGAATTATCTCCTTTTGATTCAGCGTCATACTCACATCATCGCTGGAGAGATGTAGGATTTCTTCCAGACCCTTAGCTGGTGCCCTGTGCAGCCAGCAATTCGGATCCAGGCGAAGTCCAGGGTATTCAAAGAACCGGTTCTTTGTAGCCACCTTAGAAACACTTCGAGTTCCCGCCGTCATTGTCATGTCTTTCCCAACGGAATCAACGGAGCTTGTAGACGGATTTCGGTACCATTGACTTGCTTTCAACCACTTGGAGATTTCGCTTTGATTTTCCTCGACAACAGGAGCACCGGATTCCGCGTCATTAGAAACTTGGCTGGTCTTTTCATCTTCTTCATCTGGAGAGCAGCTAACCGCCGAAATATCCGGAACAACGTGCTCATACGAGGTCGACGTAACCTAAAGATAAATACTTAAATAAAATTTCTTTCGACTGGACAGCTCCTATCATGCATTTTAGTTTTAAAAGTTATCTACATTCGCAGTTTCACTTTCACAGGGTTGTTCGGTATCTTGCTCCATAGAAAGAACTTCGAAATCATCCGCTTCCGAGCGCCTATCATTCTTTGTTTGACTCAACCACGGATTCCTCTCTAGTGCCCTTATCTCCTGGTCGAATGGAACTGGATACTGAATAAGGGCGAAAAACTTGCTTCAAATTTGATTAATCGAAACTTATAAATGAATCTGTATATTTCCACTTACATATGATGCTTCATCAGGAAACCTATTCAAGAGCCCTGATGGGTCTGGGCTGCTGGGTTCCCATTCGAAAAAATCGGCAACCATTTTCGGAATCTGCGCAACCTGCTCCTTAGCCAACGCAGGGCTAGGGCTGAGTTCTGGAATCACTTCTAAATCTGGAAGATCATCGTCGTCGGACTCTGAATCTGATCCGTGTGACAGCAAGACGAAGTCGTTGCGCATGTCGGCGTCATTGTTAGAGCTGTAATATTTAGAAGTACTGTTACACTTTCAAGTTTCAAATCCTATCAAGAACATACATTCCATATTTGATATCAAGATACAACGGTTCAGAAATTCGTTTATTACCTTGCTGAAGTCCCCGCAATACTTGCGTGTGCAGTTTCTGTCCGGCCCTGGGCAGCATCTCCAATAACTCCCCAAGCATTGATATCAGCTTTCAGCTGCTCACAGTCAAAATTGGTCTTCAAGAGTGGGGTATACGGCAACGGCACATGTTGAATGCTGTAAATATGCGAAAACATAATTAGACTTGTTCAAAGGTAAACGGTATACGAAATAAAATAAAATGTCTTAACTCGGAATATACCTAGCATCATCCTTAATTTCTAGATTCATAAGTTGTCCATGTTCAAATGAGTCCAAGTTCGACAAAGTTGATTGCAGACTGCCCAACAACAGGCACGTGGCTTGGATGCGGGCCTGCAATACGTAATTAAATGAATGAGTTACATGTTAACTGTGATTTATAACTACGTCACTGACACGTCTGTTTTGTACTGCACTTTCCAGCCAAAACCATCTGATGGGTGCACTTACTTGTAAAATAGTACTGTGGGCTTGGCCCTGTGAATCAATATCCCTGCTCAACTCGTTCTTTCGCGAAACCAACGCCTTCCTCATTGATTCAAAGTTGGTTTGAACTTCCTGTTTTGCCTGTGAATAATTTAGAAAATAATCTTTCCATTTCATTATCACCATTATCAGTATTATGGTGTATGGCAATTGGCAATAGCAGTCCCAGGAAAGATACCTAATCATTATCATGTATTTAAGGATCAGAAGCAATTTGGTTAGACCTAAAATAGTTCCTGAGTCCCGAGAAACAAAATTCCTCTCATAATAAGATTTAATATTGGAGTAGTAGGTACGTAATTTGGCTCCACATGCTGCATGCGATTCAGGAATCAGTGTTCCACGGAAAACTAAATAAGGGGGAACCCGATTCGGTTCCTCACTTGATTCAGATTCAGGGACTAGAAAAGGGTTCGGTTGGTGATTGGAGACCTTATAGGCTCCGGTGTCCGGGATCCGGGACATTTTAGGTCGAATTTGAAATTCCGAACCTAATTAGGTTTCTCAAAACCACAGGATTCAGGTCGCTTTCCTGGAACTGATTGATGATTGATAAAGACGCTTTTACAACACAACACACGCACGCAGTATTCAAAACAATAACATTACATAAACATAATAATATATTCATATACCACATACTGACATATCTGTCTGCGAAATGCAAGGTTTTGCCATCGGCAGCATTACTGTGTACTGGTATATGACATTATTGACATTAGCCAGCTGCCAGCGCGTCTAGTTAAGTACGCTGTACGCTAATAACGCTACGATACAAAACGGAGCTCATACCTGTGCGACATTTTGCTCGACAGTACTCTGGGCTTGCATGCAAGCAGTGAGTGTGGTCTTGGCTGCAGCAATTTTGCTCTGCAGCTCTGCCTCGATCTTGTTCCGCAATAGTTGGCGATTCTGACCCATGGCTAGAAGTGTGACGAAGGTCACAGAGTGCTTGTACAGTAAAGTTTAGTGTTAAATTGTCTGGAACAACGTGAGAATACACCTCCAACAACGTCTGCGTCCGCGTCCGCTCAAGAAGTGTTTAGAAACAGGAGAGAAACGGGACGAGTAAAGGAAAGGCCTACGTGACACCAGTACAAACTCTCATGGCTCTCGAGTTTCCCATTCAATTCAAAGCTACACATAAGACAAAATATAGCTACATACAAAGGTAGGTGCATACAAGAAAGCACACAAAATGAGGACATTGAACATTAGACAGTTTGCGTTGGACAAACATAAAAACATATAACATAAAACATATAACGTAAAACTCGGCTCCTCCCCTTTTGCATATAATTTTACGTTATATGTGGCCCAGAGGCCGTTATGCCATCTAAATCGACATATAATTTTATGTTTATGTCTTGCCTCTTGTGTCAGCGTCAGCGCATAACAGCACTGTGTGCATGCAGTCTCATGCATGGCCATGC
>VNWX01000223.1:0-26975 GCA_009869905.1 Ceratophysella communis
GATTTGGTACAGGTATCTTGGAATGGTATCATGATTGGGGTATCCGCTGTGGTATGCTTCTCTCTCGTATGTATCTACTACTCGCTATTTACAGTACGATGGACTGAATTAAAATTTTACCAACATTAATGGAGCATCCTTTCCAGTATCTTGGCCGCCTACAAGGCTAGCTATCTTGCTGATAAATGTAGGCACAGGCACGTCGAATTAGCTATGCAGCTTAACATCGTATCGTATACATATAACAAGTTTATTCTACATATTAAAATACTAGTACATGGGTCAGTAATTCAAATAGAATATTAAAGCTTTTCCTGACTAGAAATGGTAATGAAATGAGTGAACTCATAAATTCAAAAATAATCAATGTTGTGTTTTTCGCATGTATTTTTTTTTCTACTTGAAATCGGATCGAAACGGCATGAAAACAGTATACCAAAAACTAGGAAATATGACTAGCTTATTTAAAAAATCAAATCAAAAGTCGTTCTAAAATTTACAGAAAAACAAATTCGATTAAATACTTCTATTTGCACCTTACCGTTTAACAAATTTCACTAATCAATGGCCAATTCTAAATATAAGTGAATGATATGGTGGGTGTACAGAAGTAAGAATGAATTTTGTGTATTGGCCTATGAAGCTTTAACACCGATGTAATACTTCTGAAAATAAAGATACATTCATTGTCCATTTAGTGGCTACCCGCGGTTTTGTTCAATTTTGGAAGTCATAATAAGTTCAAAAGGGTATCATATGATTTAACGGGACTATCTATAAATTATCTAGTGATCCGCTTATTAAGACACAAACTGCAAGCTGCATCAGTAATAAACTCAACAGCTACACAAAACTTTACTGTTCACGCCGAATTAATCAAAATCAGTCAGCGTTACGGCTTACCTGTTAATATAGGTACCTACATACTAGTAGAAGCCCGGTAATGCGTATTCAACGTAGACTTATCTTTAGGCCGAGAGGTATATTTATCTATGCGGTATACAGATATCATAGTAAAGCAGCTAATGGGAAGTAAAATATCATGTTTTTGCAACATGAAAAAACGCATAAAAGAGATTCAAGGTGCAATGCCCTATCCCTAAAGGAAGCGTAGGAGATTGTTCCTCATCTTCATCTGGATTGTTATTTCTTTTATCATCGCACAATCCCCATTATGGTTTGCCATTCTTCCATGCTCATTCCCCCGTGCTAGCCCATGCAGAGTTTTCAGGTAAAATGATCCGGTTTTTTTCTCTGCCAACAATATCCCTTTCTTCTGAGTTTCTGTTCATCATCTCGCAGATTTTTTACATGATTGTTATAGTTTCCTCACCTTTCTTTTCATACGTTCACCCTGACGAGAAGTCAGTTAGATTTTTTTTTACACTATTGTAAAACACAGGTATGGAACCATGGAACAAAAACAAGAGGAAGATATCTGTACTTCGACCAAATTACAACAGTTGGAAATGGAATGGACCGAAGTTAACATCTCAGAGGTTCATTCCGTAACTTATCAGATTCAGTGAGTTTTCGCCAGCAAAATATAAAATATTTTATTACCTTCGAGGTCCACAAAAATTCGATACAAATTAAATTAAACAGTTATACATACATTGCGTAACAATTATGAAATTTCAATTTGTTTTAAATCTCGCCATATATCTCGGTGTTTTTTCTCAAATTTTGGTGTGCAGAGCTTACGCACTTCCAACAACAACTGGTAAGTAATCAATGTAATTTAAGGAAATCTAACTCAGCAAGCGACGGTTGACAGCGACGTCAAGCGCAATCATTTCTAATTACCCTAATACATTGAAAATCGTAAAAATATTCAAACGTTTTAAATGCTATATTTTCTTACATAATTTTCAGATTCGCTATTCTTCTACGAACCAACAGAACCACCGCCTGAAGCCACTACGCTAATAATTTCAGATGAAGAATCACCACGACATTTAGAAAGTGAAGCCAATATATCATCTTCGGCCGAAGATCAAACTACAATAACTTCAATGCCATCACCATTTCAAGCGGAAGTTCTGAATGAGCTCGAGGATATATGGAACTATTCCGAAGGTCTCGATGAAACTCAAGCAGATTTAAAGTCAAGCCTGACATCACTCGTTCATCTGAGTTATGGAAGACTGCAGACTGAACCCGAAGAAACGCTGGATCGTCTTAAATACATGCTTCGGAAACTCCGTGAGAAATTGACTCAGAATGAAACAAGCCTTAATGAGCAAGATCATTCCCGAAATAGGCGGAGCATAATGGATGACATGGATGACATTTTCGGAATTGGAGAAGTCGAAAACGTTCTGGATCCGATCGAATTCATTCACGCTTTCAATAGAAATTCAACTCAGAAATATTTCCATGAAAATAGACAAACTTCACCGATTCCACAACCGCAAGATACCACTGTACAAAAGGTGATTCGAGTCGAGGGCGAGCGAAGACCATTAGCAGCCTACCCTGCAACTACTGCTCTACCGCCACAAAGTTATTTTCCAGAATTTATTCTGACCCATAGTACCAAAGCTGTGACAACAGCTACACCAGCGGTCACAGTAACGGCAGAGCAAATTGCAGGTTCAATTTTGAAATTATTGAACAAAAATTACTACGTCCACGGCCAAGTTCCAACAATGCCGGTAACGCCGCTTACGACTCCGTACCCTACAACAACTCCTGCCCAGACGACATATCCCACTAATTATATGATACCAATTGTAAGCTTGCCTAATTCGCACAAACCTTCGTCAATCCCACCGGAAGTGAGTCAAAGTTTTCTGTATTTCCAACAATACATGAAAAAGTTACGAAAGAAACAAAAGCAGCGGGAGAAGCTCAAGCAAGCTATGCATCTTTACAATCATCTCAAAACAACGACGACTCCACTCCCGTTACCTTCCTACTTCCAAAACAATCATAATTACTTCGTTCATCAACACTCGGATGCTGAGAATGAACTCGAAGAATCATTGACAAGTGTAGCATTTCTACAACCTGTGAAGTCAGAACCCACAACTCCGCGTCACGCACCAACAACAACAAAGGTTCCGAAAGTTCGCACTACTTCAGCCAAACCCGCTGACTACGATTCCCTGCTAGAAAGCACGGATATGGCGGACGGGGATTCAGACCCATCAGCATCGGAGCCTGTGTCTGTTGAAGTTATGACTCCAGGACTCACGCATATTCTCGAAGAACTAGCAGCTACCAGCGTCGTTCTCACCCCAGCATTATTTCTTAACGGAACTCGGGAAGGGTTTACGGCTTTTGTTACTAGTTTTAATGGTCTAGCCTTTTCAACTAAAATGGTGTTATTATTTATATTGTCTGTTTCGGTGTTAAGCATTGCTTTGGGAATTTACTCATTAGGCCCGCCAATTATTGCTGTAGGGGCTCTCGGCATCACCATTCCTATTTTGTTACTGGTATTATTACAACAGGCGGAGGAGAAGCGTCGATTAGAGCTGAAAGAGGCTTCTGGTGAGGGGCTTGAACTTAAGAAGGTAGATAATTTGGACAGTGTCCTAGATCTAGTTACCGATGCAATAAAGAAGTACAGTGATAATAGTTAATGGACGGAGTTTTTACTTGAAATTCTTGAAATCATTTAGCTGCACATCTAGCACCATTTACGCGGTTTACTATTTACCATAGCAACGACGGCTTGCAGGAAGTATTGAAATGTAAACAAAATAATAATGGATAATCATGAGCATTGAAAAATACTTTCCGACTTACGTGGATCGGATTTCATGAGTTAACTTTTTCAAACCTCAAAAGTCGGAAAATTAAGCTTACCAATTCAAAGTGTTACTGAGAAGTTTTCGAACATTGACTTACATTCGTGTCGTCCTGGTTTATGATCAAAGGTAAGCTCCATACATCTATTTATTTGACCTTACAAGTAACTTACGACAAGTGCTCTTTTACTAGACTTATTTCAGTAAGCATTCCTTAATTGATTACCGCAATGCTTGACTAAAGAAAGCTGTTCTATATTATATAAATATTGCAGCATTTTATTGAAGCTATTTATTTAAGACACAAGAACAAAACAACGTCAACGGACGACTGGATTACGATTAGGTACGAAACAGCCAGCTATTATGTCTACCTTGGCCAACTATACGCAATGATCCTATGATGTTACGAATGCTGAAAGCAGAAGTATCTAAATACGGATAGTCATTCCTTTAGGTATAATTGTGACATCACACCATAGGTTTGACTTATGTATTTACTGCGTATTCTGACAATACAGAAGTTCCAATGTTTCCTCAAAATACCCCTTCAACCCGTCAATTTCAGAAGCAGTTTCAACTAAATATATTGACCTTTTTAGCTGTCAGAAAAATTTGCCTGGAACATCAAAACTTCCAAAAATAAAAAACAAGACTAAAGCATTAACATCCCCGGTTCGACGATAAAAATTACAAAATCGTGGTTTCATTAGTTTCAGTCAGTTAAATTTCCTTAGGAATTATTTTGAGCATTTGAAATTACACCAAGCCAATTTTAAAAATTTGTTCGAGGTTGTTTGTGAGACCTAATCTAGCCAATATTCCTATGACTTTAAATAGCAGTAGGCTTCTGTACTTAAAAACTATTCAAAATTAGATCCAGATTTCAACTTCCAAAAACGCGACATTTTTCTAAAAAATTACGTGACCCTGACAACCGCTAAAGCAAAACTTAAAACAGCAGCTATTGTTTGTTTTTGAAAGCATAGCTCGGCCAAACAAGAGTTCTCGATTTTGAATCATCATCGATCAGTTGCGTTTCAGAAAGCGAGTAAGAAGCACGACAGTTCTTTAACTTTGAAATTTTTTCTAAGGTTTCATAGTCGTTCTGGGTATTTGAAGGAAAGCGTTGCCGTATTCCAAAATGGATCCCTACAACATGAGATACATTCAAGAATGGGCCGAAGGTGCAGGTGCAGCTCAGCGCTATCATCCGTATGACGGAAGCGTGGGTCGGGTTTCAGAAATTAAGCGACACTGTCCTAGCATCTACTTGTGCAAGAATCTGATCATCAACTACCTGCCGCAAAACTTCACGGACAAGAACCTCTTCGACATGTTCGTTCCGTTTGGACCTTTGCATAGCGTGAAAATCATGCGAGAAGCTAAGGTCAGTGCACAAATTTGCTCAAACATCTCAACTATTGCTATTATTTGTGATGTTAACGATTGATTACGTTTTGAAAATTTTCAGAGTGGCTACTCGTATGGTTTTGGCTTCGCAAACTTCATTCGTGAGGAAGATGCTTATGAAGCTTTGAAAGGACTCAATGGCTTCCAAGTGGAGAACAAGAGACTGAAGGTCTCTTTTGCTCGTCCGCCGTCGGATGACATCAAAGACACGAACGTCTACATCACGAATCTTCCTCGTGGAACCACCGAGAAGGAACTAGTCGCTTTGTTCTCTCAGTTTGGAACCATTGTCCAGAAGAACTTGCTTCATGACAAGAATACGGGACGATCTCGTGGAACTGCTTTTGTTCGGTAAGCCATAATATGCTCACATCGACACGAAATTTTCAATCATGACCTCAAATTTTGGATTACAGCTACGATCATCGAGACCAGGCAGCTTCTGCCATTTCCATGATGAACCATTTCATTCCACCAGGAGCAACTGAAGCTCTTCGCGTAAAACTGGCTCAAGATCATGGGAAACAGAAGGCTGCCTATCTTGCTGGATTCCAGGATGCTCTCTTCAACAGAGCTCCAACTGGAATTAGCTTCAAATAAAACTTCACAGCGTTCAATTCATTCAAGAATAGAAGAAAATTACAAGATCCGAGAATTAATTCAAAGTAAACTATCAAGAACATACTCAGGCTTCGGGAGACATTTTTCATCTATTTTCTCCGTCCCCAAGTTTTCTCAACTGCCGTCACTAACTCAATATAGTATAGTACATATATCACAGACAGACTATTACTTACGTAGTTAGTGTGATAATGTAACTATATTGTATTTAAAAACTTAGCGTTAATACATATACTCGGATTGTTGAAAGGTTTGAAAATGGAAAATTGACTTGTTCTTGGTCATTTATTTATTTCGAATGCAAATGGCGTCTAGTTCACGATCAGGCTAATAAAATCACTTATGAATGAAATTCGATATCCACAAAGCATCATATTTTGGGCGGCATCTGAATGGAGACTATGGAATTCATATATTAAAAATAATTTAAATTTATGCAAAAATGAATTAAATTTACCTGACAAACAACTACTGCTACCGTAACGGCCAACTAACTCGAGCTTACCGGCGCATTGCCCTACAAAGGAATGTATTGCGGGTGGTGGTATGGTGGTATATTTCCCCAATGAATGTTTAACATGTACTCCTGCACGCATCAGTACGAATTACGAGCACCCAAATTACCAAGTACTAACTGCTGTCGTGTCCAATCCAATTAGGAAATTCAGTGTGTTGTGACAAATGAAATCGTCTCCTGTTTTCCTGGTAAACTTCTTTCTCGCTTATTCAGTCTTAATTTGTGACCATGTGCGTGTTCATAGGTTTTATCGGTTTCTTGCTTCAAAATGTACTTGATCTATTGTAATTCGTTTTTACAATTTATATTCATTTTGAACGTTAGTATTTTAGTGGGTTCAACGCCAATAAATACGACAAGTTTGGAAATTTACGAACGAAATATAACTTCAACAAGTTTATCAGTTATTCCAGCCGCTGAAGTGGACACCGCTGCAGGTCGCTTGAATCTCGGAATCCTCGCTCCACTTCTCACGGGCATAAATCTGAAGATCCAAAATTTTCTAAACCTTGTTCAAATTTACTTTGGAAATGCTGCAAACGGTGCATTGGCCTTACTGGCAATTGCCGTAGGATTGTTTATATTATCACTCGCAATTGGAATGACTCTGGTTCTTGGTCCATTTGTAACTGGAATACTTGCGCTGCTCATTCCGTTGGCAGGATTCGGATTATTGCTTATACCAATTCTGCAGATGCAAAGATTTGGATACGGAGTGCCTGAAGGAAACCTTGATCTGGATATTATTACGGACTATCTGGATTACTAGTGACAAGTTACTTATTATTGCCTTACCGCAATGAAAGAGCAAGTATGAAATTTTACTTTAAAAAGTTCATGAAGAGCCCTTGGTTAAAAGCTTTAAGTATTACTATCGGGTTAAATTGACTCCATAGATATACAAACGAAGAAGGTATGGTTAGGTAACCAAGTTCATATCCATGACAAAGTTAATGTTGCATGATCCTTGGCCTGAGCCCGGTAATGACAAGGGCTGCCTATTTATGTATCACAGACCCAGAGGAATTTTCGTGTACTTGACATTGCCATTTGACTTTTACAGAGTAAATTTTAACGGTGGTTAACGGTCCCGCACGCGGGATCATACCTCCTAAAACATAGGATAAGCATCTTTATTCTGCATGCATAGGTTTGTATGCTAAACAGAAAAACGGGTTTCTTAAAATGTAGGCGAGATAATGATGTTGATATTAAAATTATATTCATGACATTCCTCGAAACACCCCAGTTATAGTTCTAAAGTTGAGTTCAACGGGGTAGGAAGTCAATAGGTTGACACATTTTATTTTCTGAAGATCGGAGTAGCTAGAGAGCACGAGCATAAGTAGCATTCTTTCCAACATATTTCAGTATTTGGGGTTATACAGAGCAGTACTGAATTGATTTCAAAATGGAAGTGTTAATATTTTGTTACTGGTGTTTCAGAAAATATGCATTGAAGCTATAAAACTAGTGTGTGTATGTTTATTGAATGTACCCTTCTGAAAATGAAGCCGGTTCCTTAAGAGGATGGGATTTTTCGAATCAGTTAAAATTGAGGTAAGAAACTCGTATCGCTACGAATTGTATGTTTGAAAATACTGCTTTTTGATATTATAAAAATCGTAACTTCTTGAGTTAAGATGTGATTGAATAATCTAGGACGAGTTGTCAAAACTATTTATATTTCACATTAACTAATTCACTATTTTATCAATCTCCAGTCTGAAAGAAGAGTTCATACGAAATAACGGCTGAAGAAGCAGCCTTCAACTGCCAACAATTTTAATAATTCTTATGTAATTTCTTTTACAAAATAAGATTTTGAAATAAATGGTTTAAACTATTAAATCCCAAAAGAGTTACAGTTTTTGTTTTTACAATAATTTTTTTTATTCAACTATGAGTAAAGCACATCATTTACATAATATACATTACATAAGCTAACCACCACCCATTAATGGGATTTATACAATAAGTAGCCTTAACTAAAGAATCGTAGTTATAATTTAAACCTGCCAGACTTCATAGAACTATTCCCAAACGGGTTCGTTGTTGACACAATAAGTAATCTTTTAAATATAATTTAATATAATATAATTTTATATAATTTCTTAAATAAATCATAACTTTGACGTTCTGCGAAGTAGATTTGCAGAAAGTTCAAATAAAATTGCCAATAAAATGCTCATTTCAACCAGTTTGAACGGGTTTACTGACTTGTCGGTCATCCGGTGAAACTTACCCAAAATATTACATAGGCCACAAAGAAACTGTTAATATCGAATTGACCCATTTATATCTTAATTAATTTCGTCCTCTTCGTTACACAGAGTCACAGAAGTCAAACCCTGAAACCGCTCACAGCTATACTTATCTTCATGCTTGCAATCACTCCTCAAAGGCTTGCTCAGAATACTACATTGCGGGAGAGACCAGGAGGAACACTGGTTGGGACGTCTACGTCAACCATCAGACCGTGGCCAGCTCATGAATTCTTCCTTAATGTCATTTCTAAGTCAGCCACACGCAACGACAGTAATCCTAGTCACGAAGAACATCACCCACATTTACATGACCTGCCAAATGCAAATTTAACAACAAGCGGTCGACTGAACAGCGACAGCGATACACTTGGATTAGCCGGCAATGAAACGTCCAGTGACAACGTCCCTGAAGATCGGTCGTCCTCTCGAAAATGGACAATCTTTGGACCAACGACACAAAATTCTGGTTCTTCTATATCTTCTAACTCAAAGCGCCCGTTTACTAAATACGAACAAACGGCGAAGATTCAAGCGGAAGTTCCATTTCGAGTATTCAGCAAGCAGAATTACCACAACATTGTCAAGAATTACGCTAAAGGAAATGGTACTCCAGTCAAAGCTGGAAACGTATGGAAAATTCAAAAAGTCAGTCGTCCAATAAATCTGGATAACACTCAGCAAATACAAGCATTGCCGTCAACACGGCCCTTTACTGATAAAATTAGTCCAACCCCCAGGCCTAAGCCGTCAACGGAAATATTATCAGTAACTTCCAGCAATCCAGCTTCTTTACACATGTCAGCCTCAAGTATATACGACACGGCTCCAATTATCATGTCGAACATTCCAATGTATTCTTCCACGCAAGCAAAGCCACCATTTGTATTAACCCCTTCAACCAACCAGGCGTCATCAGCGCATCCGACAACAGCAAATTCCAAAATAAAATATCAAATGCTTACTGCAAGCAGTCCTGTAATGTGGTCGGACTCACAGCCATCGTTTCCAATCGAAAGTCCGGATTTCAGCACGACGCACCAGGTCACACCAAGCCCGATAGCGATTTCAAGTTTTCAAATGAAGCTATCAGCTTTTCCAATGACATCAATACCCCTTGTTGTTGATAGTACCAAAAAGCAAACATCCAGGCTGCCTGCGATTTCGAACAGTGCAATGTTCACAACTCTCACCCCGGCCACATCACGCCCAATCTTTATGACAATCAGCTCTTCACCAGCTACAACGCCCGATACAGACACACGAATTCCTTTCAGAGTTCCAGGTAAACCATCCTCAACTACACACCATTATAGCTCACAATTCCCGGTACAAGTCAGCAACAGCCAACCATTGACTTCCAGCACCACTGGAACTACTCATTGGGTTACAGTTGGAAAACCAGTGGCTGAACCTATCCACCACAAGGTATCTTCGGTTCACTGGGGATCCTCAGGGTCCAAAATGCCAATGACTTCTTACACCCATCAGACCACGACTTTGCCACCATCAAAAGGAACAACTGCACTCGTTTCAACTGATTCACAATCTGATGAAACGATTAGTAGTGTGACCAGCGGAACATCCTGGACTCCACAGCACATTATTTCCGCTACACCGGATGAAACCCCAGGTCCAATGCCGATCCTTGAAAAACCTGCAGCGACGATCTGGTACAAGCCGACGATAAATCATTTCTACAGCACGGATCAAAATGGAAAGAATACGTCACTGGAAACTATAACAGAAGTGGATTCCAACGAGACTTCAAGCCCTAGTGTCAGTCCACCAACGGTGTCTACGTTTGAAGAGTTGGACCAAGAAAATAAGAGTCAGATCATATTCAAAATCTGGTCGTATGTTGACGGTGAAATTGAATTTCATTCACAGAAGAAAATTCCAGCTTGGGTTCTGGAAGGTTATAATATCAAAGATGGTCAGGTGCTCAACATCGACGATGTCCCGGAACCAATCAAGGAAATCGTTTCTTCAGCTCTGAATTCTAGCTCAACAATAACAAAGCGTCACAGCGGTCCGAGCAATGATTATCACTGGCAGAGGCTTCCCGTGATTCATCCTGATACGTCAGCAACTTGGAAGCCTCCTTTTACTAGAAAACCCATTTCTATAAACTACGTTCTGTGGAACTCTACAACGCCTCGTCCATTACCGGTTCCAGGGTATTTGAAAGATCTAACTCGACACCCTTCCACGGTTGGCTATGACCGGCATAAACTCCAGGAATATTTATTTCATTTGACCACGCCGTTACCAGCGACCGGAGTGGCAGGTAAAATATTAGCTTAAAAATCATTCTAAATTACGCGTACCTTTTTGTGAAATTATTTAATCCCAGGTAATACTGTAGATTCCGAAATGGATTCCTGGTTGAAGCTGCAATGCTACCTGAAGGACAAGATGGCAATATCACAACCAGGTCCTCCAGCTTTAAATGCACCAGGTATGAAATTAATGTTAAAATGAAGCCGTCCAAGCACAACTTTTAAACATAATATAATCATTCTTGTAGGAGGAATAACGGGAAGCAACTTCCAAATGCCTGACAAAGACGTGATGTCAAATCTCGCAGCACTTTCGATTATACTTTCATATGTGAATAAAGGAAGCACAAGCTCCATTGGCGGCACCGGTAATTTTTATCCTGAAAGCCCAAAGTTCCCATCTTTTACAAACACTGGCGTCACCGGAATGAGTCCACCTCATCGAGATGCATTCTGGTCATCGATTTTGCCACTCTATCAACACTTGATCAATAAAGGCCAAGCAGCGTCATCGATTCTTCGGCGACCGCGACCACGACCTCGACCGAGGCCAAAAAAGAGAAAGCCGGGATCAATCGGAACAACCTACAGTGCCTATTCAATGGAAACAGGCTTCGATCCGACAGGAACAGGGGGTTCTAGTTATCAGTTCTATCCAAACTCCGATTCTGTGTCAATTACGGAAGCTCCTGATGAACCAGGCGAATACGTTTACACAAAAACTTCAACAAAAAATAAAATCAAGGGCAAGAAAGGACGAACAAAGCTCTTGAAGCAGATTCAAAAAGTTGTGAAGAAGAAAAAGAAGAAATCGAAAAAAGGCGGTGGCTGGGGCGGATTAACGCTGTTCGACCCAGCTAAATTTAATATTAATTTTGATTTTGCTTTCAATGTGATGGATATTTTGCGACGAAAGTTTTACACACTTGTAGCTCTGAAATTGGCTCCAATGATATTGTTAACGATTTTAGCGCTGCTGCCATTAGCCTTGCTGGTATGGCCAAAGATTTTAGGATGGATAAAACTTGGACATGCGGTCTACGAACATTACCACAATAAGCATCATCATCCACCAAAAGGTTGGCATGGCTGGGGCCCACCGCATCATCATCACGGTTGGGGTCGAGTTCACTCTGAGAAGGAGCTGCATCACCATTTCCATGGATATCCTGCTCCTGAAATTCATAGCCTAGTTCAAGCAGCTTACGGAGACCGAAGTTCGGGTTTCCATAATTCGGATCAAATAGCCAGTCCAAATAATATGGGAGCAACCGGAGATTCGGTAGTGCCAGCTTCCGACGATTACATGCAATATTACGATCCAGAACTAGACACGGAACACAATAGGAGAGTAATGGAAATTTTAATGGAGAATAAAAATGCGACGCTTCATAAGCTTCTGGAAAGCTGGAGCTTGGAACGTAACTCCACGTATATCCCACAAGAGCCAACGGAACCTTCGACGGTCGTGGTTACAAAACGGAAGCGGAGAAAACGGCATAATAATTGGCGTTCTAGAAATAGGTAGCTTATTGTAAATATGTGTGAAATTATCGACGGTGGCTCACTTCGTTTCATGCAAAAATATGCATACCTACGCTTATTGCATGACGTTGAATGGTTTAAGTTTAATTGCAGAGCTCATGGTTATTTATACGGATTGATTCCGAGTGATAGTGGAAAATATATCGAAACGTTCAAGATCTTGGTACTAGTTTGATTTAAAAAAAACTACTGGCATGTGAAATAAGTTACTATATTATTATTTTGAGCGTGTCTGTAAATATGTATATTCGTGCCAATATTATTTATGAGAATAAAAAGTATTTAAAGGCAAAAATATTAAATTAAATTATTAAATAAATTATTAAAAAATATTAAATGTATCGTAAAATATAATTGTGCGCCACTAACGACAAATTTTAAAATGGGCAGAAATGTCAATGATTAGAACAAAAATGCGCAATGCTAAACCCATTTCTGTGTTTCATATTTCGGGAAACAAACGTCAGCGGTAAAGCTAACTTTTTCTATGATTATTTGTCGCATAAATACAAACAACAATGAGTTCAATGTTCAAAGCCACCCATAATAGATTTCTTAGTATGTAGAAAAATATCGTCATTGGTGCAAGTAAGATATTACAGTTAGCATGCTTGTTGAAAAGGTTTCTTGCAAGTTTAACCGTAATTGCAGACAAATTCCTTGGTCAGCATTTTGTGCGTCCTTAAAGATAAACATGCCCCGTAAGAAATACAAATAATCTGTTTCATACAAACAGCTCCTTGTGTAATGAAAACGGTTTCATAGCTTTCTGTTACGTGGTATTATAGACATCATTAAATATATCTTGAGGATGAGCTAGGGTTTCCAATTTCTTCCAACACGTGCAATCGTCAAGGATATCTAGTTAGATAATCAATCCTAGTGCAGTGTTAGCATTGCATTGACGTCAGAGATCGCAGATCAAAGAAAACACATTATTATCTGTATTTTGTGTTCTAAACTTCTGTCCGGCAAGCTGCTGTGCAATTGCTATTGCTTCGGTTAACTTCTGTCAATTGTTTCAAGAGGCTTGAAATGGATGGGTCGAGCCCACTTCAATTGATCGAAGAGGTAATTAATTTGACTCATTCAGAGCCCGCTTTTGCAGTGTTCTAAAAATAAGTGTAAATTATAATTTGAACAGATGAAGAAGAAAGTTTCTGATAATTGTTCCTACGATTATCACATAAGCTATGGCTATCTCGACCGATGGATTCGATGTAGGTAACTATTTTTTACAACAATTTGTTTCTGCTTACGCAATATTCTTTTGACTAAATTAAGTTATCATAATTAAAATTCGTCAACATCGTGTAAGTGTAACTACTAATCTTAAAGACCAAGACAATAGACAATTAAATTTAAACTTTAAAGCAAAAGTTACGTTTGCTCCGGGCACCATTTTCATACTTATTTAAACCAAATATATTCTGAGCAATTTATGATAGAACTTAATGAACGCATTTTCTATTGTATTCACAGATCAAGGACTAAATATCGATGCTGCTGTGGTAGCATACAATAGTGTAAGTAACATGGTGTTTTACTATTTATGTGCATGCGTATATTTCTGTCTTAATAAATTAATATTTTTGGGAAACGTAAATGTTTCGACCTACTTAATATTAAACTAAATTTTCGATTAATCTTTCCCTAATTAGAGTATGAAGTGGAGAGCAGAGAATGATATATTGGGGCTACGAAACGAGGACTATAAAGACCTTGAAGTCAGATTTCCCGTTTTCCTGGATCCTACCCCAGACAAATACGGAAGACCAGGTTAGGATGCATTTTATATTTTTCATTTAACATCAATGCTGCGAGGAACTGCGATTGAATTATATGCTCGATTAATGGCTTAAAAATATTGCTTTAGTTGTGCGGGTTTCGATGCAAAATTGGGACAGTAAACACATGCCATTTGGCGAGTCGCACAATAAGTACTACGTTAGAGGCTGTCTAAAGTTTTCTGAACAGCTTGAACAATGGATAGAACAGCACCTTGAAAATTCAAACGGAAAAATAGCCCAATGTGTTGTCGTGATGGACTGTACCAAATTAGCTGACCACATGAAGAACGTTGGATTGAAAAAAAGTTATACAGGTAATGCACTTGCCTAAAATGTAGTAGCACATCCGGTTCTATGTTCTGTCTAATGATGTGAAATTTCGCAGTTGCATTTTTAGTGAAAGAAATCATCTCAGCCTTATCTATCAACTACCCAAGATTATTTGGAGCAATTTTTGTGTTAAATGGTAAGAAACATACAAAACCTGTTTTATTTTAAGCTCAATTTTTTAAAATCTTAATTTCGTTATGTTGTTTTTAAGCATCAAAATGGTTCAAATTCCTCCTGTCTGTCGCAAAACCGTTCATGAGTAAAGATACTTTAAATGTGCTGCAAGTTCATGGATCGGGCAGTGAATTTGATTGGAGATCTCTAATTTATTAAAGTGCTTAAATCTTCAGATTAAACACGAATACGTTTTAACATCGTCATATTATATTAAGCGAACCAGTGTGATTTATTTTTATGCATCTTTATGTCTGTCTGTGTCTGTACCGAGCAATGTTTATGCGAGCACTGTGGTGTCCTTGCATGGGAAGCCATATTTTCAATCTATCAATGAAAACTGAAATTAAAATCTCTTAAACTTTTATCTGACTCAATTATGCATAGATACAAAATGGAATAAGTCAATTTGATGCGTATTTTTGAAACTATTACAGCTTAGAAAACCTGTTGTGCTTGAAACTGAGAGCGTCTCGAAAGCTGGCAAGGGCAATGGTTTGGAATCAGGGTCATGGAATAGGCCATGATTAATAGTAATCAATATCATGATGCTCTACAGATCCAAATTTAGAGAGTGATTCAAGCTTTTTCAAGGTCGGATCAATTGAGAGTTCACGACAAAACGAATCAATTTAATTTCGGACGTTATTTAAAAATGCCTACTTAACTGTATTCCTTCCTTGCCGTCTAAACACCCGTGTGTTCTAGCTTTATTGTTTTAGCGATGAAAAAATATCACCCGCATACTGCAAAAAATCGGAAAAAGGTCAGTGTCATGTAGGTAGCGTTTAATCAACCATATTTAGACTTTTCATTCAACAAATTAGAAGATAGGTCAAAAATACGAAGATTCTTCCATATCAATTTATAATGCTAAATGCGAATAAAGACAACTGAAGCTATGCATTTTGTATTTTAAAAGACTTAAATTGATAAATTGAAACGCGGCAAAAATAGTTATTCGGACTATATAATTCCAACGTCTTTGTAGTCATTAACAATGCTAATTACATTAGCTACAGTACTAACAACTTTGTCCTGATTTGTGGTCGCCCAATGCTTCAACATGTTCTCCATATCATTTCCAAAAAAATTGTCGGACTTTTTCGTGTCATGAACCTGTATAGCATCCATCCCTATCACGATTACAAGAGCGAAAATCAAACCAACTTTTGCAAAATGTCTGAACTCCACTACAAGGTCCTGAACAATGAACAATGAAATTAGAGAGTTGCATTAACCATTTTGATACACACTTGGAATGTATAAAACCTCTTCAGAAATTACTGCGTACCTCAAACGTAATCTCAAGAGAAAATCCAAGTGTTTTTGCGGTTTCTTGAAATTTCGCAAAATAGATTTTCAGAAGTTTTTTCCATTGTTGTCGTACTTCGGGCTCAGTGCTTGAGAACAGATAGTAAGCAATGTCGCACGAGGCTGAGCTAACACGTGCACCCTACATGTTATACACGTAATTACATATCTTGTAGCATATTTGTGCAAATTCAACATCATACGCTAACCTTAGGAGAAGCTTACCTGTAGGTCTACGAAAATGACCTTGTTCTTATCCGCTGAGAACATCATATTATTGTTCCAGCTAAATGGTTATATAAATTTATTTTTTAAAATTATTCCACGGTTATCTCAGCGCATAAATTAAAAACTACTAGGCTCACTTACCAGTCACCATGATTGACAACAGGGAGCTTAGTTTCGGTTGCTAATACTTCCACTAGTGCTGAGTGCCAATTACTTTTATACCTCACAAGCTTATCGAACGTATCCTGGCTTCCAGGCGCGTCACTCGTCAGCAAATACGAGAAAATTATTTTGATTAGGATGTAATGATGAAGAACTTTAGTGGCAATCATGATTCAAAGCTCTAACTTACTTTCAGCATTTCCAGTATCAAGTCAAAGGGTGGGCTCAAAAAGCTGTCCATTAAGGCTTTAGCTTCCGGTTTCACCATCCTGTCAACCAGAAGCGGATATTTGGCCAAGAAAGCTTCCTTCCCACCATTTGAAATCAGAAGCCCGTGTGACGTGGCATGAAATATGGCCAGGGTCTCCAGCACTAGCCTAAATGCAGCATTTGTTATTTGCTATACGCATCATTAAATCATTGTATTCCATATGAGCAGCGATTTTAGACAGGACGCCGGCTCACAGTAGCAAGAAGCAAGCATTTGATAAGAAATTTGCAGGATGCCACAGTTGTACGATAAGAAAACGATAACTATACAAACGTTGCATACTTGGCAAGTTCGAAATGCTGTTTCTCTGTTTTGGGAAGCATGACGTATCCCTGCTTGGTAAGGTCATCCATAATAATGGCGTCTTTGTCCGCGTGGTATGTTTTTGGAAAAATAGATTCAATGTTGGGAGCGTCTTTCCTAAATAATTTAACGAATTAGGTGTTAACATGCATAATGTACACCATCAATTGAAAATTATGGATGAAAAATATTTACCCAGCCTTGTCAATACAGTATCCCTTCATGTCCTGCACCAAATCGGTCAGAAAGAAGCCTTCTTTGACCATGACTTCTTCGAACATTGCTTTCTGTGCAAGGTCTATTATGGGCAAGCATTTCTTTGCAAATAAATAGAGGTCTTGAGCCTGACCACCTTTGAACTGAATTCGAACAAGCTCACAAATGCTCGCAAAATGTTCTCCAACTAAATTCTTTGGCACTGAGACATAAACGTCTGAAATTTCGTCTTGAATTCCGTTTCGAATCAAAATCTGAGAATATTTTGAGTTGGGATCAATGCTACCCATGGTTAAAGGATTTTAGCTCAGGAGATAAAATCCAACTAGACTGTACTGGTACAATGACAGATAACAAGTGATTTGTTAGTGGTGTTTTACTTTCGACTTTTAAAGCACACTGGGTACATTGGTACATGCTTCGTGTTATGTAGTGCCTAAATATATACATTCTTTGTTAGATACTGCAGGAAACGTCACCTATCATCGCAACACATTATTTGTTGTAAGCTATTCCAATTCAGATGTTTAATGCTGTTAAGGAGACGGATATCCGAGATTATGAGCGTCAACGAAAAATAAACCCTTTTAGACAGCAATGGCTAGGCATTAAATTTTTTTAGCTGTATTGGATTCTTGCAAACTATGAATGAAAATAAAATCGCCTTATTATTATTAGGAATTTCCAGTAGAAGGGTTCCCTCTGTTCAATGGGAGGTGCCTGGAAAAAATGTGATTAGGTATGTAGGTATTTTTTCATAGGGAATTTTTTTTATACTTGCTGAACTGGTTTCAATTCACTCTACGTCAATTTGGGGTTGTCAGTTGAGCGGAGTTATTAGTTATTATTATCTTGCAATTGTTTGTTTCTAATTGCACTGTGTGCCATAGAAATGACGCATTTGATGAGATAAAAGAGAAAATAGAAAACCTGCTACAGCGTCGAGATTGGACTTTTGACCACTTCTAGTTGCTAACTGGCGTTGACCTTAGCTTAGTTCACGATGTTTATCCAAAAGTAAAAAAAACATCACCATTAACAACAAGCTATACATACAAAGACAGAGAAAATGGCCAAAGCAAATCGCATGTGCAATTTCTTTTACTGTCTGGGACGGCCTCGACTTGTTTATAGTGACTGGAACTGGATAACTTTGATTTTGTACTAACTAACTAACGTGAGGTACCCACATGTGTGGGAAACGCGTGCTAAATAGTGGTATCCACTCTCTGTGAATAAACCTACTTTGTTTCCAGTACGTATTTTAGTTCAGTTTTAGTTACTCTAGTAGTGACAGTTACTTAGCACAGTCAAGCATTGTTGTCCAGCATTTCACAACGCTTCAGAAATGGAGAATGTAACCACTCTTAATTTAATTCAAGAGGTAAGCTAACTGGGCGGGCATTCGTAATTAGAATTAGTGACATAATTCTGAATTATCAACCAGGTATTTTCTGCTTTTAAGTTCCTACGCCAAGCAATATTTTCTCTTCTTAGTGAAAGGAGAAGAAAACGAAATCCGGAGAAAACTTTTCTTATTTTAATGTTTATATATACATATATGCTAAAAATTCATAAACTCCTGGAATAGAGAGTTTAACTCCGACCCTGTAGTATAATTAACTGCAATTTTTATGTGTAGATGCGTGGAAGAATTTCCGATGATAAACTTGATGACTATTATTGTAGTGATGGCTATCTTGACCGATGGATTCGATGTAAGTAACCGGATTTCTACTCGTAAAGATATGCGCCGACTGCAAAATGCAACGCTCGAGCTATAATGATTATTCAAATCCAATAACTATATTAATTTCGCAGAAATTTAATGTAGAATGAACTTCAATGACGTTACCGGATTAAAATACCATGAAATTTATTTAACAGATCAAAGCTGTAACGTTGACGCAGCTGTAACTGCATTTGAGAAGGTAAGCTTTAATAGTATTATAGAAACTACCCGATAACGATCGAGCGAAATATTCTGCATTTATTGGAAAATTATTGAAATCAAATTCAGATGCTGGGCACCTTTGCGTTTGATTCTATCGTCCTTCATTACTATTCAAATCTGGCTTTTAAGTAAGAAACATAAAAAAAAGTATGGCATAATTAGTGGGTGCAGAATAAACTATTGAACAGATAAAAATCAAGGTTTCGAATGGATATGGGGCCTTGACTTCACTTCACATCTCAATTTTTATTGCAATAAAGAAATTCGAAGACGTTCTAAAATTGCACTTTTTTGATTTTCCATTGTTAAGTGTCAAAGATGGAGACGAGAAAATATGATACCCGAACTTCAAGAGGAGGACTATGCAGATCTAGATGAGAGATTTCCTGTTGAGCTGTACCCTGTTCCAGATAAATATGGACGACCAGGTACATGACATTTATTCAACTCTACCTACGTCTTACATAAAGTACAGGTGAAATCTTAACTACAATATTTGTATTTTCAAAGTTGTTACAATTACATTGGAAACTTGGAACTGCAAAAATATGACCTTCTATGAATACCATTATAATCGATATAAACGTGCAATGCTGAAACTTGCGGAACGAGTCGAAGACTGGATTAGGCAGCATTCTGAAAAATCTCCAGGAGTCTCAAGTCAATGTGTGGTTGTCCTGGATTGTACGAAATTGGCAGATCATATATTGGATGTTGGTGTTAAGAATATTGTGATGGGTACGTAGCTCACTCGGCATTTAATTAACTTACCTAAGTATGTATCATAGAGCTATTTGGCTTAAATTCATGTCATGGATTATTTTTAAACAATAGTTGCTCGTCTGCTGAAGGAAATGATGCACGCCATGTCTGTCATTTACCCTCGAATTTGTGGAGCGATTTATGTTATAAATGGTAGTTTTTGATATTACAAATAAACTCATCTAGCTTTGCTGATTATTTAATACATTAAATTTAAATATGCTCTTCTAGCTTCAAAATGGTTCAAATTTTTCCTGAAGGCAGTAAAACCATTCATGAGCAAGGATACAATGAATGTATTACAAATTCATGGATCTAACAGCGACTTCGACTGGAAATCCCAAGTATTCTGACCTGACGATTTGCTAAATATTTAGTGAAATCCTTCATTGCCAACTTTCTTTCAAACAAATATTACGAATTATCTGCGTTTAACCTGTATACTATAAATCTAAATAAAGACTACAGCACCCGACACGGAACAATTCACTACGAACAAATGTACTTGTAGTTACTACCAATACTAATTTAATTACATAGTAGCTACAGTACTAACAAATTTGTCTTGATTCTTGGCCGCCCAGTGTCATCATCATCATTCATCATGTTCTCCATATCGCTTCCAAAACAATTGTCGTACGTGCACCTGCATAGCGTCCATTCCTGTTATTTACTACAAAAGAGCAATATATATACATATTTACGGAAAATAAAAGGGAGTTGGCCGTTGAGCGTAACGTTACTTTTACAAGGTATAGGTTACAGTTATAATTTACAAGTACAAAGCTTGGGGCGAATTATGGTTAGAGCGACGCGACTGGGCTGGGTGGGCGTGACAAAATCTATGCTGCGAAAGAACGATGAACGACCCGACCGCGACCGTGTTGCAGAGCACGCGGGAAGTAACGAACGCGAGACATATCGAATACGAATCGAGAATCAAGATCGGGGTGTCGTTGGATTTCCGTGTCCGTGCGTGAACTGTCATTGTTTATATTCGGAGCTTGGGTGAATAACCCTATTACATACACTGCAACATAATAAACTGGCAATTTTGCAGAGGTATTTTAATTTTAATTGAAGTAGAACTGCAGAGTTCGGAGTCGGAGGGATAATCCTCAGCCTCAGCCCTAATCAAGGCCGTTTTACAAGAAAATTTATTCCGGCATTTGGTATGTAAATTAGGAGCTTAGGCTAGCTTGAATTAGTACTGCACCTTAAGCTATTAACACACTTTGAAAAATACGTTCAAGTACAAGATTGTTTTCTCAACTTGATCTCGTTTTCCTTTGTTTAATATATGTATTTTAGGTAAGGAGCTGGGGAATAAGCAGTAAGTAGTTGGTTTCCAGTAAAGCTCGTGACCTGCATTCGAGATGAACAGCCAGGCTCCAGGAGGAAGTACGGCGGACGCCATGTCTAACTAATTTGATGCACTTGAAGCAGCTAGTGGGAGAATCCGGGGCAGATGACTTCTATCAATTCCAGCAGTATCTATATTCCCAGAGTGCTGAGCTTCGAGTGGTCAAGGTGGGTCATTGATAAACTGATCACCTATACAATTTCTTTAGATAAATTCGATGATGTCGCTGGTGTGATATTGACTCCATAGTTGACGCATGATCTGCCGACTTGAATTTAATTTAAGTATTGGTTTCTATAGAGGAGTTGTGAACAACTCCGAGAAGCTTTGACGAAGAGTCAGGAGGAACGACAGGATTTGGAACTTCGACTTGTTGCCGAAGAAGCGCACCGTGCTGAAGAAGCGAAGAACGCCATTACAACGATTGAAAAGAACAACATCCAGCTTAACGCCCAAGTATACTCAATGAAATGCGAAGTGGAAACCTGGAAGCAGAGAGCTGAGGCTACTTCGAAGGAGTCTCATTTACTCAAGGAGCAGTTGCGAGCAATTCAAGTAATGCTGAATTTTCATTTAAACTATCTTCTTACTTCTTACCTTGTATATTATCTTGTGCCTAACAAGGTCAATAAAAAAACTATGGAAGAAAAGTGATAACAAAGAATATTCGATTCGATCTGATTCTAATAATTTCAAAATTCTTGAATTTCAGCTTGAGAAACTGGAATCTGCACGAACCCAAACTGAATTGACTGCGAAAATTTCGGGATTTGAGAACTTTCAGCAACAGTTTGAGTTCTACGCCAAGAGAATTCGAGAGACAACTGAAGATCTTACGAAGTTCGTAGTTACTATATTTTAAATTTCTCGTTGTTATATTTATGTTCATCATTAATATTAATCTTTATCTAAAACTCGGATTAATACACAAACTGTTATGTTTACATGCCTATATTACGTTTCCACAGGCAGCTTAATCAATGCAAAACGGGAAGCCAGGAGCTTGCCAAGTTACTCGAAGCTTACGAAAAGGAAGTCAACGTTATGAATGTCCATGTCAAAGCCCAGCGGGACAACAATGCTTTCTTTGAGACCATAAATCGGACACTGGAGCAGGATCTAGTCAGGAGCAAAGCTGAATTAAGTCAGGGAGATCTCATTATTCATTTGCTTTTATAAAATTGGTGACACTTGAGTGTATACTGCAGTGTACAATTTTATGCGATCCAGGAAGTCCTTGCTACCGACCAGAAGCTGACGAGCAATTCATGCTATATATTATTCACCGCCTAAGATGGCATATGTATTTCGATAAATCTGATTTCGTGGATCGCTTCCATTTATAGAATTTACTCTTTAGTTGTATATTTTATCCAATAGAGCAGTTGAAAGAAAACCTATTGTTTACCTTGGCACACTCGGGGGAACAAACTCTTGAAATTAATCGGGTAATCCCTTTAATAGTTTAACAATTTATACTGCCTTCATGAACCTACTAAAATAACTTCTAATTTTCTTATAATAGCTGAACCGGAAAATCGCACAAATGAAAACTGAATATAGTGATGTAAAGATGCTTACAGAGAGTATTCGAGAAAAAATTCAAGAGACTAACGAAGTAGTTGAAACCCAAGTCATTAAATTTCAAGACAACCTGAACCTTGCAACTCAAATTCAATTAACCACAGAGGAAGTAAAGAAACAAGCTCAGGAACTTGAAGATTCCATGAAGTGGTTGCAGAATGAACTGGTTTCAAGACGTTAGTACAAGTCTCATCTGCGTCGTTAAATTAATCTACTAAGGTGACGATTAATTTTTAAGTTAATTCTAGTTGTTTTAATTCAGGAAATAAATAGTAACAGAGTTGTTTGAACTCCTACCTCATAAAATACTCCATTAAATTCTCAACGACTAAAATTGGATCTCAATTCGGTTTCTGTGTGTGTATCTGATTGAATATATTAGTAATAAAATATAACTTGCTTTATGGGTTTAAGCCGTTTGTATCCTGCTTATTGTCTGATCTGAAGACATTGAAAGGAAAGGCTTGCAGTAAGCCTTTCCTCAATTTTATTTCTATTCAAATTTCAAATGGCCTAGTAATTAATAATGAACTAATTTAATTCATTATAACTGCAAATAGTGTGCGAGATGAAAACCGGTTGGAATTTAGTTTACGGTTTGCTCCCGTCCAATTATGTATGCCAGCCATCTGTCAACTACGCAATGCTAACAACAACAACCAAGATGCTGCAGCTTGCGTTTCTGTTTGTAATTGTAACTTGTAATCGTGAAGTTCAAAGTTTTGGCTTGTGCATCTTGTTTGTACCATGTATCGTTCTATAGTAATAAGAAGACAGGGACTGATCTTAAAAGCCAGATTTAATTTTTTGAGAAGTAGTTTTGGCTTTGGTATGCTCATTCTGAAATGCACATAGCAGTAGGAAATACGGATAAATTGTTGGGGTTTAACATTGCGTTTTGCGTTGGTCTTGCTACTGGTTTTTGAGTGACTACTCTAGGAGGAGTGGGAGTGGGACAGTAGGAGGTCATTGATATCAAGAATAGTATCCTGATCCTGATCGGACGGAATTTCTTTGTAACTTTCATTGAGTGGAGATCAGAGTTTATATTTAATACGTTTCCTAGCTAACTTTACTTTCTAGAATATCGTGTTGTGTCAGGTGTTGCGGTCTCGTAATTATAACATTGGCATTGCCATTTTTTATTCGATCGTCAAGTGTGCTGAAATGCGAGCTGCAATCTTCAACCTTGAAGCGTTACTTATTAGTTTCCTGATTACTAGCTCTTCCGTGTTTCCTTGCAATGGAGGTATGGCTTACTTGAACTTTCTGATTGCACACGAAATAGTCTTGTTCCCCCGCCTGACCCCAGTAGATCCAGATATTTCTACTTAATTGCTCGCAACTGAATGAATTTTTTTTAAAAAAATACGGTTCCATTTCTTTTTAGAATCACACCATGAAAATACAATAACATGCATTTAGATTTTAAAATTCCGTTACCCAGTGGTAATAGCTATCTGATTGTTAAATAATCCCGTTCGCCAGCTAGAACATTACATTACCTACTGATTTACTTGTCTTGATTCTTGATTTAGTAAACAGAAAAAGAACAGAAATTACGCCGGTACGTACTTCCACAGTGGCTTTATTTTGCATTGCAAATGCACGGATCTCCGTCATACTCTATTTGACTAGTACTTGTATTCCGATTCGACACTGGACGCTGCGCTGTTCACCTGTAGTAAATTCTAAAAAGCTCAATCTTATTCAATGACCTACTTGAAAGTGATTCCTTGAATTCGTAGCAATTACTGATGAGTCGAAGTCGAAAGTGTGAAGTGTGTATTTCTTAGAAAGGAATATGAAATGCATTGCTTCAAAATTTAAATACATACCTAAACATTTTAAATTGATAAGTGTTTTGTTTTGAAAGCAGCGATAATTTGGAAGATATTAACGCGCTCTTTTAAACAGCTCATAATGGTGTCGTCTGTCGTCTGGTGTCTGGTGATACTGCGTTCAAAGTGGGAATAAATATAAATACTGCAGTCGGTTAAAACTTGACTTCGATGAACTTTTCTTTCATTTGGTTGTTCAGTGCGGGAGAAAACTGATAGCCCTTGGACAGAAGATTTTCTGCGATCGCCGCATCCACGCTTCCATATCCCATTTCATTGCCCAACGCAACATGTGGATCCGCACAGTTAGTGACAGCATTGATCAACGACTGATGTTTCATGAGAGCATCGTCTCTTGAAAACCTGTAGGGTAGTCCAAGGTTTTTGAGTCTCTCTAATTCCATACCTTCCAGCTCATTGTAGAATGTAAATTCCAGTGACTGAATGATTTTCTTTGAATCCTCTCGCAGCACCGTTTCCAAACCTAACAGGACTCCTGATAGGATATGGTCGTTTAGAATTTTTCCATAATCTCCAGCAAAGAATCCGGTTCCGTATTTTAGAAACTTCAGTTGCACTGGCTCGTTGGCAAAATCGTAGAGAGCTTTTGCAGTAAGAACGACGTCGCTGGCCACGAATCTCTGGTACGCAACAGTATCAAAATACTCTGTTGATCCCGAGCGAGAACATTTTCGCGTGATGTAGCGTGCACCTTGCTCCTTTTTCTCCACGATCTGCTTGACCTGCCTAAATGTTTTTCTGGGCTCGCCCACAACATTAGTAAAAATCACTTGGTCAAGCATTCCAATTGGTAGAGATTCCTTGTAGATCACAAGACGACCAGAGTTGTAGTCTTCTTGAAACTGGAGGCCGATTAAATCAACGATGTAGACATCCACTTCTTGCTTCACTTTTTCAAACCTTTTTGGATAACCACCGTAATAAGTCGTTCGATCCTTTCCAACAAGAACGCATTGTCGTGTTAAATCCTTGAGGGAAAAAATGACTTCTTTGCTAATATTTTTTTCGTAAGCTTGAAAGGCAATTTGTCCGCTGGTATTTAAACGCTCATTCCGAGCCATCAACTGCAGCTGCTTCAATGATATGGGCTCGGTATCGGTAATTTGGAATTCCTTAAGGATTTGTCCCTTTTTTGTTCCGTTCATAACTATCTGGAACTTTTTTCCGGTCAAGCTTTGCTGCAATTGTATAAGAGCAGCTTTGACCCAATCAGGAGCATAAATCGTGACGTCCTTTTGGGAAGCGTCACTTTGATTTGGCGACGGTTCTATGTCCCATCGTAGTGCGATTGTGCTGGACATCTTCCGTATTCGAAGTGCGAAACTGTAACATACAAATACAAACCCGTTTTTTAAAAAAAATTAGACTATTAAGCTAATTATTATATTCCTAATCCTCAGTTGAGAGCCAGCCTGGCTGCTAACAAGCCTGAATTATTCCTTTCCTTTGATTTAAATAAAAGTATCAAACAACAAACAGCCAACAGTATATACGTACGTCCACAGTACATAAAAATACTCAGCAATGACCAATAATAATTGTTCAATTTACCTACGCATGCTCGACACAATCCAGTCCCAGTCAATCCCAATCAGTTGTCTCTGTCCTTCTTCAGGCATCAATGTGCACTGGCGTCAGGTCGTCAGTATTTTTGCATCCTGTATTTGACGGAAAAGCGAATTACCACGTAAGTCATAAAGTTACTACATAGAAAATAAAGCACACATGCAGGTCACATGTGTGTATGTCACATCACATGGCATATTACATATATATCTACATGCTAGGTATCACATAAATACAAAATTGTTTACCATATATAAAGATTTATATTATTCTTATTCTTGGTGGTGGTCTTACGTAAAAGCTAAACAGGAATTCGATGCGAGACAGCAGACATTTCCCGATCCCGACCCCGACATTGAAATTACTTAAGGGAATTTTGAATAGCGACAGAGAAAAGAAACGCAGCTGTGAAAGCGATCTAAAAAAAATCAGCTGACACTTGACCTTGACATGCTTTTTATTGGCGTGGTGACTTGATCGAAAACAGTTTTAAATAAAAATGAAAAGAAATTTTGATAGCATTTTTACCATCCCCTCACTACTACTGTTGTTGTATGCATTCCTCTTTGCTTTGGAGAGACAACCTTTTAGCGGGCATAGGATTTGGATTTGAGCTTAAGTTTACCTTACCAGTCCATAGATGGACAGTTGGCGTTCAAAATGCTTAAATCGATATTAAATTATTTTCAACAGTGA
>VNWX01000224.1:0-26958 GCA_009869905.1 Ceratophysella communis
CTTGTCGGTAAAGCTTAACTTCTTAAATTAAAACTAATGTGTGTAATTATCATGAAAGTTGGGAAGCTGGAATCATAATAGGAACATGAACAAACTTTGGCATCGACATGGTTGAATTAACATAAGGTATATAGCGTTGCAACACTTTCACTAACTTATACCGGAAAAGCATGGTTTAGCATTAAAATTGTATTTGGAGCTTGCTTGGAGCCATCTGCCTGCAAATGAGGTTCGACCGACTACCCACATACTTAACTTGAAATTTTATTAAAACTTCGTTAATATTTGTTCAAGCTTTTTAGAAAGTATTTCGAGTTCGAGTATTGTTACCACATATTAATGCACGCGTGAAATCCACTGCTTTAACTGCAGATACAGATATAAGGCGACTAGGTGAGCTTTTAAAAGTAAGTACTCAACATTCAAGTAAAATCAACGGCACGGTACAATATTCAAAGGAGCATTTTATGTGAATCAAATTATCTAACATTGAAATTCAATGCCAAACAAAGAGCCCTTGGACTTCAGACTCTGTAGTTACATACATACAATTTGTTTTTAGCTCTGTTTAGTTGTCTCCTGGACCGAAACAACGCCTCTCATCTTGAGTTTGAGTGATTAAAGCGTTTTCACTTGAGAGAAAGTCCTTCAAAGCACGCGATGAGATTCAAGAGGGCTTAATATCCTCGACGCACTTGACTCTGACTATCTCGGCAAAGAAGCAGAGCAAAACAAGATTAAAATTTGGCATTTATTGCTGACGTGGGAGTTGGAGCAGATAATCCGTTTCTCTATTATATCTACAGTTGAACATCACATAATATGGAATACCTCATTTAAATAGAAGCAGGTGGATAGATAAGTAGATGTCGAAATATAATTTCCGACATCATATTTATCAGATTTCACCCGGAAACCGAAAATTAAGTTTTCTAGAATTTTCAAAAAATTCCTACATTGATGAAAGCAAATACGAAGCAGAAGGGCTGTTGAACTCATTATACGAATAATACGCTTCAAGGTTTCTTCATTATTGAATTCCGTAAACTCCGAAAGCTGAATAACACGGTAAGCCTTAGATGAGCTTAACATTTGCGTGCCTGAATTGAAATTCCAGCTTTTTATGAACTTCCTGCTGTCAAATTTGTAAANAATTTGTAAATAGCATAATGCGGAAGAGGAATGAATTACGATTTTGCTTGTAGACTTGGAATTGGAATAACGAATGAAAACGGTAGAAATAATAATTAGATTTCTCTGAATGCTTAATTCATTTTAAAATAAGCGCCGAGTTTAGTCTCGCATCGTCAGTTTACATCCGCTGAAAACCCGGTGCTTACATCAGCAAATCAAAACTGTTTATTTGGATAACATCAAGCAATCTCAGTAGTGAGTTATGCAATCAAATGAGAACTAAGCGGGTAGTAGAAATATATTAAATTGTATAAGAGCTTTTGAATATTTCAAGTACAAAAGAAATTAACGATTTGATAAATTTATTTCTAAAGCTTGTGCACTAATTAGGAATTACTTATTTGGAAAGCTGGAGATGGTTCTTAAAAGCACGTGTTTGACTAATTACAAGGTTTTTGAAATATCTTTTGAGCCCTGTTCCAGAGCAAAGAATTACGAATTAGCAAATTGAATGCTGCTTTTTCAGACAAAAATTGCGAAAATTAAAGCAAAACATTGCAATACAGTTGGCTGGTATAGGGGGAGATGCTTTTACTAAGCCTGTGAGCACAGAAGCAATCATTTGAAGCACTTCTGTTGCCAGTAATTTTATAAATTTGTCACTGTGTTTCCAAAATCTTTTCAAGCCAGCCGATTTTTGATAACTTTGACGAGAAAAAAGGTGAAACCTCAAAAATTGGCTACCCCAACATTCGATAGTAACAGTAACTGAGCTATGGGTAACAACCAAAACACTTTAAAGTAAAGTTCACTGGAAATCCACCCCAAGCACCAACTCAAGTTTGACTCAAGTTCGTTAATATTAGCCCTTAAACTGCCGATTAGAAGTGTCATTCTGAGGACGAGGTTAAACTATAAGTTCAAGGATAAGTCGTTCTTTGCGGATCATAAAATTTTTTAGAGTTTGACTCTCTTATGTAATACCCGTAATTAAGCAAATGAGCGTAATTTTGGGTGAACTTCTTTATAGAAGTCAAACCTGCATTCTTTGTTACGCTGAACGCTGAAGTCTTTTTCAAGGGAATTGATGGCATATGTTAATAAATCAAAAGTTCGAATGCTGCTTTGATGCAATGAACTTCCAGAAAATACTTCTCATGAGGGCGCCCCGGGGACGCTTTTATACCACGAAATCTATGAGCGCTTAATTTGTTTTTTTCGTCCCTGTTGCACGAACTTAAAGCTTGAATAAATACGCTTGTTAATTTGTCCTAAAGTGAATTGAGAATCAGAAATTTGAGGTATGCCAGCGTAACCTGGTAGCTCGCTGAGTCCTACGACACTTACCGGAGGAGCGACTGAATTATTAAGGCTTAAAATTTATATCTAAAAATAATTATCGGTATGTAAATGTTGCATATCAAAACATCCAGGAAAAGCGCTATTCCACACAAAACTAGGATATCAAAGCTAATTTAGCGCCAAGGTTAAAAATCCGCGAACGCCACGCTCCATTAAGACTCCAATAGAACAGTACTTTAAAATCAAATGGCTTTCACCACTCAAGTCAAACGGAGCCGAACTACCAGTCCGTAGAACGAAGGAGCATTAGATGAAGAGGGTGTAACGGGATTGAAGAGCGTTCTGAGTTTCAGAACTAATTCTCCATTCCACACCATCATGTGCAAACGCTGGAGAAAGTCGACCGGGTTCGAAGCGAGCGAGTATAATGCCTGGTAAAATCCCATTGAGAGCAAGCTCTGAACGGAAGTGCTGGAAAAGCCAGCTTCCACTCACTTTCCACCCCCAAGCTTTCACTCCGTGTTTGGTCAGCACTTGATTCAGACGCCTGCAAAATCTCTGGAGAAAACGAAACGGTGAAAGCAAGTGAAAGTAGGAGCCTCCCGATTTTTACCTGGGCTTTACTAAAAAAAAGATATATTCACGTTGCCAAATTTTTAAAACAATAGCGACTAAACTAAATAACAATAACCGTTGAGTGAAGTCTACAAGCGTTATCCAACAGTGCATAAAGAAAGTCAAACGGTCTGATAATGAGTCGCAACAGAAAGTAGAGCAAACTTGTGCCATTATTACGCAGTGAAGCAGAATCGGCCAAACTTTGTAGATCTGGAGATGCGACGTCTTAATTGACTTTAATTAGGAGAAGAATTAGTTCTTGTCGACTCTTAGGAGAGCTTCAATTAATCAAGATCTTGTGACGGAATTCCTAGTAAATTCCTTGAAAACCATGGAGCTGGGTTCAATCGAAATGGAGTTAGAAAGTAATTTCACAGTCAACGAGCTTGAACCGTCAATAGAAAGTTCCAACTTTTCACTACTGGGTGAGTTTAAAAATGCACTTTTATTCTGAAATCGAAACGTGTTATATGCTGGAGAAACTTCTGTGAACTTGATTACATTTAGTTTGTATTTTAAAAGCTGAAGGCTCCACTTTGAAATTCTATTACAGCCAACGGCCATCATTGGCACAGGAGAGTCGCTTCTTTTTGATTTAGCTGCCTTCCTAAAAAGAATTTCTAGTTTCCTAGCTGCAACTTTTTAAAAAATTGACCTAATGCAGGTCTATAAAAGTCTGAAATGCTCTAAGCTAAATTTCAAAGTCGAGTGCACCAGGAGGTCGTTACGGTTACGGAATTTGTGGACTGGGGCTTGAGTAGGTTTTTATCTAATTTATTTGGCCATTTCAGATAATGCTACGGACCTGTACATGAATCAGCACAGTTTGAATGGCTCCTTTGTCTGGGATCATCCTGCCACCCATGCTGTTTTTACGACTTTGTACTCTCTCGTCTTTTTCTCATGTTTCTTTGGTAAGTACTTTCTCCCGCTCACTAACGGCATATTCTGGAGATAGGGTGCCTGCTAACCTTAAAATATCTCACACAGTTTCGGCTTACAAAAAAAATTAATTAATTATGAAAAATACCAGGTTTTTAATTAAGCCTAAAACTTTTGACAAGCTGACAATAACCTATCGGATTTCGTCAGATTAGTCTAATTAAACTAGCTCCTGAGTACATTCATGTTGTATTTTCTAGAAAACAAGCTAATTTGAAATTGGAAACTTTTTTTTTTCTTTTTGGTTATGTTACATGTTACGGCCAGACTGCCAGTGGCAAGTGGCATGACCAGGAATATTTCTCTGGCCTTTTCAATTATATACCCCAGCGATTTTTGGACTGACAGCTTCGTTCCCGCCCACATACTAAACTGACTGCAAAATTAGATTTTGCTTTGAAAATAAGCAATACGGGCTTGAGCATGTTTTATAATAAGCATAATTCATTCATAGTATAGTCATTCATAAATTTAGCATCAAATCCTTATGCAACTCATCTTCAGTTCCGTGTATCGATACGCGGAGGTACAAAATTAAATAGAACACAGTACCGAGGTGGAATGTCAAGTGTCAAAAGCACGTAGTAGAAAACAATACGAGCTGCAGGAATTCAAATTTTCAACTTGTTAACGTAACATTTTAATATCAAAATGCCTGCAGGGAAGCGGACTGTGAAGTCTGGAGAAACCTGAGGTTAGATATGATTGAATACCATATAAACTGAAAAACCTGTTACGCCTCAATTTTGTTGTGTAATGGCTCCCCTCAATATACACCCTGAAGGCCCAATTTGTGCGTGGCGCGTGGCTCAGATAATAGGTTCTACAATACAGGTACTAGAATAAACCTTTATATTCTGGATCCAAAGAAATTGGAATCGTGTTCCTTCGAAACTACAGATATTGTATGATAAGCCAATTTATTTTGCCGGGGTTCGGTCTCGGTCTTCAAAAACAGATCTTTTTACTCCTATCAGTGAAACTCAAGTTTTTCTATTGAAAAGCATTATTAAATCTGAAATACAGGATTTTCTATTTATATAGAATCAAGCGGAATTATGGAAATTGAACTCACACATTTAGATCTGTGCAAAATTCAATATGTGGTTCAGTAATTCAATTAATATGTGGGAGTGTGAGTATGACATGTGTCACATATGGCGTTCTTGGTCACCCTGTGCATGTCTATGTCAGAAATTCGCAATACCAGACGGCGCACAGAGTAAGCAACCCAAGTTTATTGCTTCAAAGTGACATACAGCTTATATTGGTTCAATTTATTGAAAATTTGACAGCCGACCGCACCTCTGGAATCTGAAATGCATACCTCCAAATAAATATTTGACTGCAGCACTTTCTGCACAACACATGCCCTGAGATCTATGGCAGCTTGTATAGCATCGTGCCTAAAAGAATCAGGATTTCGAACAGAATCGAACCTGACTTAGGTATTTGTTATTTACGTGCGTTTCCCTAATCATGATCATTGCATATTTTATATGCATTTTAAATATTAAACACGAGCATAAAAACAGGCCAGAGATGCTAAACATGAAGCACGCTTCGACTGTAGACTGTATGAATCAGTTTTTGAGTTTTCAAGTTATTCTTGAAAGAAATTAGATGATGCAAATTGAAAACATGTTGATTTATTTTTATTATATCACAAACGAAATTTGAGCCATATAGCTTTGAGCTACATAAGGATAAGAGAACAAGAATCAAAATCTGAAAGCAGAAGTAAGATCAAAAGATGAAATGTATGTATACAGATTTCTTTCAGTCCTTTCTCTTTCATTCTTCATTCCTTGATCCTCTTTCGTAATGAAAAACTATTTGTGCTCTTACAACCACCCAGCAAAGCATTTCTTTCATAATGGAGTCCAAACTCAGATTTCATCTGAACCTAAACGATACGGATTTTTACAACAGGAAATTAGGTATTAAAAATTGAAAACATGTTGATTTTTAAAGGTACGTTACATCACAACCGAAATTTGAGCCATATTGCTATGAGCTAGGATAAGAGAACAAGAATCAAAATCTGAAAGCAGAAGTAAGATCAAAAGATAAAATGTATACAGATTTCTTTCAGTCCTTTCTCTTTCATTCCTTGATCTTCTTTCGTACCTAAAGAAAAAACTATTTGTGCTCTTACAACCACCCAGCAAAGCATTTCTTTCATAATGGAGTCCAAACTCAGATTTCATCTGAACCTAAACGATACGGATTTTTACAACAGGAAAATTCCGCATTTATAAATTTCAGAAAACGAATTTCATTAATGTGTGAGCACGACAGAAATTCGATTCGTGACACGACCATGACACAAATAGACGTTGGAAAAAACATTTTCTGCACTTTCTTTTTGATTTTTTCGGCTTTATAGTAAGTTAAGAAATTTTTACTGTTTTTATGGACCTTTCAAGGACCTTTCTCGCCTTTAAAGAATCTTTAATGAATTTTTGGGTAATTTTAATGTATTTTCTTCGCCCTTTTATAAGGCGGTAGCGGCAATCTAAATGTTGACACCTTTTTTAGACCGCCATCAGCCAATACACTGTGTAAGAGATACCAGCAGTATTATTGTCAAAAATGTGACTTTTAAATTGCGTCTTTTAAATAAAGTGCCTGGGAAAAGCCTAATTTTCTCCGCTTAGTTCGGAAGATGAATCACTAATGCATTCCCCCGCTTCCTCAGTACGTTTTGATATTATAGCAGGCAGCACTTCTGTCGTTGATTGGTCACAGCTGTTCCATTGAATTCAAACTTTTGCGAACTCGGATGTTTATGACCATTTGCGTCAGAAAGTGCCATAAAATGCATCAATAATGGGCTGAGAGTTTCAAAACGCTGTTGTTGTGTGACACATATTTTAGTATTGAATTTCAATTACAGTGGGTGGGATGGTTCTCGTAAATACACTCAAACGCTTCAAATATTTTATATTCAGAAACAAAATTGAATTTTAGTCCTGGGTAGTCAGATCTGTATCTTGCGAATAGAATGATGGATTTCTGAAGAAAAACCCCCTACAGTTCTTCAACGAGGCGAGAGTAGAAAATTACACGTGCTTGGATATTTAATTTAAATTGGTTCTGGACTGGAGTGTTTTCATAAGATTTTCGCTTCTTATTCCCAAAGCGGCTTTCAGAAGTTTGAGTGACGTATTTAATCATATCCATTTCATTTTTGCGTCTTGTTTATTCCTTTTTCGGAAAATAAAAATAGATTCGATTTCGTTGCTAACCCGTGTTCTAAGCGTTACCTAAAATCTCATTTGAACAAGTTCAAAGGTGTCACATTAATCAAAAAGTGTGTACCTGCTTACTAAAAATATTTCTTAACATGCTCATAAATATCTTACCCTCAGGAGCAGTTTCTGTGCTTAATTTTATCCGATGATATATTGCCCGTACATGGGCTGGATGTAAAGCGTCTCTGTGTGCAGTAGAGCCTAACTCATATGAAGGTTTCACCAAGGCGTTCAAATAACTTTCTCCATGCTATTCATGTTCTGACCACAGAACGGGTTAGTCCATATTTCATGAGGCAAAATTGCATATGGCTTTTCCAAAAATACCATAATTACATTCAACTACAGTTTTCTTTCATCTTATCACTGAAAGAAATCTGATTAATTCTTATTACAGCACGCAACGTCACTCATTTCAAAAGCGGGTTTCACCGAAATCACGTCACTCATATCAAAAGCTGGTTTCACCGAAATCAAGATAAATCGTGTTTCAAAATGTACACAAATAGATGGTTTTGTAGGTTACAAGTTACAAGTAAACGACTTTAGTACCAACATTATGGCTGTATTACAAATTTATAACTGCCTTGACATTAGGTCATGTTTAGGTTGGATTTGTACGGAATTGCGCCAGAGTCAGTGCGCTACTGCTAGAATTGCATTAATATGATCACGGCGTGATATACTCAAGTTTGTCAAAGGTCATTCCGGAAATTATTTAAAGTGATATTTCTAGTCGCAAAAATGAGAGCGAAGCCTAGGGAATATTTGATTTTTGAACACCACTTTAAGCCCGTTTCGGTCCAACCAAATCATGCTACTTTCACTTCAGCTTTCCCTGGGTCGATGTCGTCCCTTACTTTGCTTCCCTTTCACAGACGCCATTGCATGTCAGGCTGTTGTTTATTTCGTATTCGACGGCTGAAGTGAAGAGTCTTGACTTTTGAACATTTCAATTTATTACATTCCATAAAATAAAAGGTTTCAAGCATAATAAGAAGTCTTGAGTGAAATGGGCTAGAAAATGGACGTTTCTCTGCGAAGTTCACATAGAAAGGCTTTCAAGCACGTTACAGCAATATTACACGACAGTGTAATATTCGCCACTAGTGTGACTTTCTTTTTGTTTGACGTTAGACTTTAGAAATTGAACGTACTAGTGATGGAGCGTCCCATGGCAGGATTCACCTTACTGCCTCGTGAAACTGACGCCCGACACGACATACACTCTCCTATGTTTTTGACAACTGTCTGATTCTCATAAAAGTTAAACTTCGCCTGACATCTGACAAATGCTATGCGTGAAGCATATTAAATTTCAGTGAACAATTGAAACCTGTATATGTATCAAAGAGGAGCATATCATATGCAAATGAAATACATATGGATGAATCGGTGCATTAGGCTTCAAAGCCATTTATCGCCTAGAACAATGCGTTTTATTCTCCTAGAAACCCATTTCTACACGTCATTACTCTTTAATTTATTTGACAGGAAATTTAACGGTGATTCTGGTGGTCACGCTTCACTGGAGAATGCGATCTATTACCAATTTCTGTCTAGCAAATCTCGCCGTTGCAGACCTCTGTGTAGCTGTCTTCTGTGTCTATCAGAATCTCTACCTCTTCAGATCCGACTCGTAAGTTTGAAGTTTAATTTACTTTTAGCCCTCGAAAATTAATCCAACTTAAAAGTAAATCATTAAAACAGAAAACGGAACATGTGAGCCGAATTAAAACTTTGCAAAAAAAAACTATCGTAAAATACAGATAGCGAAATTTATGCTATTTTCTTCGATGCCTATTTTTGAGTGTTTTCCGTACTTCAAAAAATTGAAATATGAAGCAAGCTTTTTTATTGCAAAACTCATAAAAGATTCAAATTCTTTTTCCCGAAGATACTGAATTCGACATTCGACTTGCACGTGGCGGCTCGGCATGAAGTAAATAGAACAGTAAAGTTGTGTCTGTAGATATGAAATATATTGTAATCCTTGGCTCAAGGGATATCTCACTCATCAGAGGCACTTTGAGGGGATTGAGATGTCACTTTCTCTATTTCCGTTTTTTCTTTGACCCGGCCACAGACTCAATTTCGTATTCTTATCCCGTATTTTGGTATTCCGCTCATCTACACCAGCCTGCTTTCATTTGTCATTTTCCAGCTGGATCTTTGGGACGTTTATGTGCAAAATGTACTTCTACATGAACGAGATGAGCCATACGGCTTCTATTCTCATTCTCGTCGTCATCTGTGTCGAACGCTATTTGGCCATCATTCATCCCATGAGATGCAAAGAGTGGCTCACTCTTACTCGACTTCGGGTAAGCTCTTTCGTATAACATCTTATTTTTCCCATCCCGTTGAGAGAGTTTCCGGCCGTTACGTCTGCAAACATTAGACTAGTACTAACATTTTATGCGAAGTTAGCGACAATTATTGCGATTATAGAATTGCCTAGTACATTTTAACTTAAGATTAGGCTTCTTGATTCTTGAGAATACTAGCTAATGTCATAAACTAGTCTTCAGCACGCAGCGTAAACAAGCCATTAGTCAAATTAAACCTTTAAACATCGAGTGCTATAGATTTTTATCAAATAGTTTTAAATGAATAACTAACATAAGTAGCCGAGTCAAGGTCCAAGGTGACCTATAAACCATTTATTTTGATCTTATGACTAACCATAGCCATAATTTTTACCAACTACCGACATATTATTTGTTAGCTAAACTTTTAGATCAAAAGGACAATTTAGGACTTCAGGTATACTAAACTAAGCCCGGGCCCACGACCTATCCTAGCCCTGAACTAGGACTTATCATACTTAGGATTAAGACCTATCCTAAGCTATAGCCATGACGCCAGGTCAACTTGTAGAAAACCCTGACCTAAGACCTTTCCTAAATTATAGCACCTGACCTGACTTAAAATCTAACGTATTCTGTTAGCTTAGCATAAAACTAAAGCCAAAGTATTAACCTGATATGATAATAATATTTAATCGAAGATATTAGGTTGACCTTAGCTCCAAAACTATAATCTAACGAAAATTTTCATATTGTTAACCTACCTGTTGGCAGATGTGATTCAAATATTATGCAAGTCAAAGTAAATGTTACAATGTAAACTGGTTCAAGCCTTAAAACCTCGTACGATTATTCCGAGAACTTTCGTATCCGTAGGTCGCTTTCAATTTACTCCAACGAAAGTGGCACGCTTTTCTAAAATGAACCTGATAAATGCCTAAGTTACAACTGGACTCGAGGACGAAATAGTTAAGAAAGCCTGTAAGTTGTTTTGGAGCAAGAAAAGTTTCATTTCATGCCACAATTGTATTTTTGTTGCTATATTCTTATACGAGTGCATAGGCGGAAGAAAGCAATCGAAAACCTTAACTTCCTACGCTCATTCAATTCAGTCAAATACACAATGCAATGGAGACGGGCGGAGGAGAGAGATTGACATGGAGCAAGAAAAGTTTCATTTCATGCCACAATTGTATTTTTGTAGCTATATTCTTATACGAGTGCATAGGCGGAAGAAAGCAATCGAAAACCTTAACTTCCTACGCTCATTCAATTCAGCCGACTACGCAATGCAATGGAGACGGGCGGAGGAGAAAGATTGACGCGAAAGGTATTTTCAAGCCGGGATCTTTGACAATGAATTATTTTCTCGATCAAGCTACGCATTTCAGAGAATAAAGGCACGGAAATAGCCTCAAGTTGAATAAGAATCAAAACGCAAAAACATTGTAGGAAGCTATAGAAACTATTCCAGAAATAGTAAGTAGTTGGGTGGAACAAAAGGCCAGGATTCGTAGTTTGAAATAACAATTTTAGATTGTTTTCAAGAGAGATTGACGCGAAAGGTATTTTCAAGCCGGGATCTTTGACAATGAACTATTTTCTCGATCAAGCTACGCATTTGAGAGAATAAAGGCACGGAAATAGCCTCAAGTTGAATAAGAATCCCAAACGCAAAAACATTGTAGGAAGCTATAGAAACTATTCCAGAAATAGTTAGTAGTTGCGTGGAACAAAAAGTCAGGATTCGTAGTTTGAAATAACAATTTTAGATTGTTTTCTTGTGCAACAAATTATTATGAATTCCGGCGAGATCTGACGGCAGTAAAATTTCTGCTTTACCGCTACGTCTTGTCTTGAAACCTTTTTTAACATTCAGTACATAGAGTCTGATTCAAAGCTCGTTCCAGATTTAGTCAAGCGTAAAGTAGTCAAAGTAGTATTCTCATTGTAGTCCTGATCCTGATGAAAGCTGGCTTTCTTTTCTTGTCATCCAATTCATTATCTTCGGAAGGAAGTCCTCGTTGAAATTCGAACAGCGGATTACTATTTAAATAATAAATTAGTCAAGGATCTGACTGAGGTTTGTCCCTGGTCCGCGCTGCTCTTACGTAAGGAAAGGGCTTCATCGCCATTCAACGCACAAATCTATTCAAATTCGCGTAGGTATATAACTAGTACCAGCCTACGCAATGACGAAAATACAATACGAAATATAATAAAATATGCAAAACCTATGTAGGCTGTAGGCCATTAGCTAGACCAGGTTACAGCTTATACTTACGCAATTGTGTGAAAGAAAAGAGAAACTTTGAAGATCGTTAGATATCTAGTTTCTAGCTCAAATCCTTTCACAAAAACGCGTGTTTCCACAATAGGCTTATCGCCAATTTTCCGACATAAATGCCAATATTGGAATATAAGAATTTCTCAAAGCAGGTCGAGCAATACTTTTTGCACCAAAGCGTGGCCCGTCTCACTATTTCTAAGTTTGGCCTTTACGCAAGAGCCTGAATCTAAATCCAGATAAAAATAGTTTCCTGTCTGTTTGCAGCTTTCCCGAAACTTTCTTTCAGGTATAAATTTCATGATATAATAACATTTGTTTTTTGGTAAGATTCTCATATTTCTTCCGTTTCGGGCCTGAAAGCGGCTAGTAGCTAACACTTCTGAGCTCTTCTTATGCCTCCTGGCTTGGCTATGATAAGAAGAGCGTCGTCCGCGTTGCAATTTCAGAGTGGCAAAGTGGATTAGTTTGACTTCTGGCTTTGCCAAGGCTCGCTCTCGCTCTTTTGTTCGAATCAATGCAATGACGAGAAAGTGCGAACGTGGACTCTTAAATTGGGAATTTACGCCAGGGATCCCTCACATTTGTTTTCAGCTCTTGCTACATAGTAAGGTGTACTAATGGTCATTGGAAACTTGGCAATCACGTCTACGGATAGTAAAGCTATGTTGCGTCCGAAATTGCAGATTGCGTAACGGTCAAGGTAACAGGGTAAAGTAAAATTACTAATTAGCGCAACTTTTATTACCGATTTCCAGATAACTATCGTCGGTGTCTGGGGCACGAGCGCCATTTACTGCATTCCACGTCTGTACTTCTCGGAAGTTCGTGAGTCAGGGTTGTTAACTGAAGACGGTGAGCCGGAGTTAGTTTGCCAGCATAATTTGAACAAGTACAACTACCGGCTCTTCGATGCCCTCCACATGACGCTACTCTTCCTTTCACCACTCATAATTATCACAATTCTGTACACCATGATTGGAATCGTGCTCTGGAAAAGCAGTCAATCCGGCATGCCAGCAGCTTCTGCTTCTGAATCCAGTTCCAGTAGCCAAGGCGAAGGTGGACCAGGAAGTCGTAAACATACTCGACCATCTTGCAAGGACATTTTCTGTTGTAAATCTCATTGCTGTAAGAAGGTTCGCTTCTCACTCAACCCTCGAACAAATCTAGAAATGATAGAACGAGCTTATCATATGAGGTCAGGAGGACGAGCTGCTAACCATGCTCCAGAGGAAGAGCCCGGTCAAATTGCCATCAACACTAACGATCCCATTGTCGTCGTTCGATTTGCCGAGAAGAGAAACTCATTTCATCGGGGTTCGAGCCGGAGCAGAAGTCAATGTACCATTCTCATGAATGCCTCCAATCTGACTCAGAATGGAAATGGCAGAGAAGTTTCGACCAAATGCATTCTCAAAGACCCTCAGGACCAAGAAGAAGAGACGAACCTCATCTGCAATCCCACTCATTCTTTAACACCAGCTACCATCCGGCCCGGAAATGAATTTGCTATCAGCAGGTCCCCTTCACCGCAAGTCCGTACACCGGATTGCAACGGGAACGGACAGCAGCCGCAGCGTCTTCGGAGAATGAGAGTAATTCGTGGCGGAAAGTACGGAACACGAGCCCTGGAAGCCCGGCGGAAAATCATTAAGATGCTCGTGGTGATCGTAGTTGTATTTGCTCTCTGTAATCTTCCGTACCATGCCAGGAAGCTTTGGCAAATATTCCGAACTCCAACGCCAGGAGGACCGGATCCAGTTAGCTACATTCTCACCCCAGTTTCATTTCTCATAATGTATGCCAATTCCGCGATCAACCCCTTGCTCTATGCTTTTCTTTCTCAGAAATTCAGGCTTTGTGTAGCGGATTTCTTGGGGTGCAGGGTACGGCGGACCTTGAGAACAACGAGGAACGCTTCGGTGAGATCTACTCATATTATTCCAGTGAGTATTGCACCGTAAAATTTCTACATTCGACATTACCGAATTACAGGGTTGCTTTATTTATTTCAACACTATATTTGCCAAAAAATTATATTACATTGCTTTCTCTGACACAACAACGGATCACACAAAATTTAAGGTGTGCGTAAAATTTAGTGAAATGGAGCTTTCTTTCCTTCAAAGTACTTTTTCTAAATAATCCCTTTGACTTTCTCCAAATAGAGTTCTAACTTGTGAGGAATACTTCGCACACCGTAATTGACTGAATAATTCAGAGCTTGTACCCTCGTGAAAGAGCTTTCTTTCCCTCAAAGTACTTTCACTAGATAATCCCTTTGACTTTCTCCAAATAGAGTTCTAACTTGTGAGGAATACTTCGCACACCGTAATTGACTGAATAATTCAGAGCTTGTACCCTCGTGAAAGTCTGAGTTCGCCCTGAGTTATTGCTTTTGCCTACGATGAGAAGGTGGTGGTTGGTGGTGTGGTGTTTCAAGAAAGTGCATATAAACTCGTAGTCCTTTGAGAAGACTTTATGGTAATGTCTGGGTTCAGGGACAAAGCGCAGTAATGAAGGATTGGATGGAATAAATTATAATATTTCAATTCAAGACAAAAGGTTGAATAGGTTTGTTGATAGACGCATGCGTAGCTGAATAAAAGGGCGAATCCAGAGGGAATTAATTTTTTTTCTGAATCTCAAAGCCAAATTTCAATTTTTTACGTTTTGAAGACAAAGTTTACTCATTCATAAAATTTAACTTAAATTCTTACGATTTTATATTTAAATAATTTTAAAATTTTGTGCCGAAATTTATAGAATTCAAATAGAGCATAACCTTTCGTCTGCACCTAAGGTTCAAATATCTAAAATTAATGTTGTGTTTAGCTGTAAATTATTAAGGTTGCATTACGAATTTGAGCTTAGGATGAATGGCATTTTATGTTGTCTGTAATTTTATCAAACATGCGAATTTAGACTGTCAACTGCCAGAAACATCAAACGATTCCGAGCGAATTTGCGCTTGTAATCCAGTCTTATTTTATGGGTAGGGCTCGTCCAATGCATGAATTCAAATAAATGTTACCAAATTTAGTATTATGACTTAGCTGGTTATAAATAGCTTTAGAGCTTAGAATACATATTATATTATACATTGCCGACAAAAGATTTTGCATGATATTCGTATGTATTTATTGAACCCGTAACTCTGTACCTGTCCAGAACTAATGTTGCATCGATGTCGTAAGCCGTGACGTAGGTAAACTATTGTAATTAAATTAAAAACACTGCTATTCTACGCGGAAATCTGTATAAAAAGCAAGAGAAACATTCCAAACTGTCACTTGTAACCTGTCACTCATTCTGCAGTCAATTAAATCACTCTCAATCCGAGTATTTTCCCAGAAATTCCAAATGAAACTCAGAAAACCGTGTTAGCATGTACTTCAGCTTCTCTTGATGTGGTAAAAGTGTCGTTCTATATAAATCAATAAAATCAATCAAGTAAGTACACTGTACAACGGCGTGGGAGGCTGATCTCACTTGAACTTTTTGTGCAATTATTCTTTACCTAAAATGATAGGTTCCAGGAAGCTGACCCATTCCAGAGCCGGGCACAACACAAATCCCTGTATTCTCCACAAGCTCGAGTGCATAAAAGACGTCAGGTTCTAAATTTCGGCATCGGGCAGCCTGAATAGCTTTTTCAGGGATGCTCACCTATATGTGGAATAAAATACATATGAACATCGTAAAAGAAGCCACACGTCAAAGAAAGTTTCTTAGAAATCCCATAAAATTTTGAATTAAGTCGTGGGCAAGAACTTAAGTTAGGCTGCCTCAGTGCTTATTTAAATATAAAGCTTAGCCCTTAAACCAATTTGCGTCAGTAAAGCTCTCGCTTTCAATCATTGAAAACTTAAGCATCGCGTCATTAACAGAGCTAAAACAAGTTGACGGTAAAATTACCGACGTAACGATTTCTGAGTCCTTGAAAATGAGTTTGATCACAAAGTTTATTAATTTTATAGAACAAAAGCTCACAGGTCGTCTGTATCAGTGCACTTTAACGCAGAAGTGTCAAACTCGAAACTTATCTTTAGACAAAGGCCCTAGTTAACTCGTTGATCAATTTCGTCATAGCTGAGAGCACCGATTCAACGCTTACATGGGAAATTGCGTTTTTTGTTTTTCTAACTGATGCATTGTTTTCAATATTTCTAATAATTCCAAGAAAATCTATGACTTCAGTTCCTCTATTGTTTTAAAATTTCCTTTACAATGAAAACGAAAACTACTCGAAACGAACCTGTGGAAAGGCGTACATTGCTCCTTGGATAGCTGAACATGAAATTCCGGGCAACGCGTTGAACGCCGTCTCCACCATTCTGGCTTTCATCTCGAGTGACTGCAAAATTGAAGTTTTTTCCTTGGTGTAGAGCTCGTATGACGCTTCTCCTTTCTTGGGCGGATTTACAGCACATTCCACTGCAACCTGATAAAAGACGAGATATGTAGAGTAATATCTCTCTGTAATAAATAGGAAATTGACGCTGTCTGCTGAAACCGAGAACACATTTTGCTCCAGGCTTTTGGCCTTTTATTGGATATAAATCCAAGAAAAAAGCTGCTGTCCAGTCCAAGTCTCAACTTTAACCTTTAAACTTCCGGAAAAAAACTTGACGTCAATGAGATAAGGCATGCATGTAAAACAAATAAAGGAAACGCTATGACTATGACACATAATTTACCAGATTACAAACTGTTCTTTTAATTAAACGCTGCTCTTGGGACTCTGTGACTCTTGGTTGGCCCAATTAACGACAATGCATACTGCCAAGGCAATTACATAATTCATGGAGAATGGCGAATTTTTTCTAAGACATGCAAAACAATGGTGTGGGGCGGGCTAGGGATAATATCTAATGGATGAGGAAATGGGAAGCCATAAAAAGTTTCTGGAGCACGACTGCACTCTTTCTGATTTACTGGAGGAAGCTGTTGAGTTGCGTATAAGGTACTTGGTCATAGGCGTAGTGGAATTTTGGGTCACGGCGAATTTTAACGCATTTTTAAGGTATGCTCAATAATTTTTGAGGGTTGAAGCGTTATAACGATATACCTACTGTATTTTTAACAGAATTTTGTCCGAATTGCAAAAAAACGCGGGACGTCATTTTACAGGAGAAAGCGGCGTTAAAACTGCCGAAATGTCGAATAACCCATATACGCGCTTTACAGTCTGCGAAGTTGGACGATAAGAAATGCACTGTCTCAAGTCTCAACTCTCAACTAAAGAGTTTTCTATTCTGGAGTATAATCCCTAAAAGACAAGAAATGTATTATAGAACCTAGATTTTTAGAAACACGGTCTCTAGAACTGTGCCTGCCTACAAATGGAGATAAATGCGTTCCGGAGCATTAGTTCAAGAGCAAATTGGAGGTTCATAAAACACCTTCGCTGTCTCCATGGACTTAGATGATAGTCTCACGCCTTGAAAGGAAACTTGAGCTTCATCGATGCTTCAGCCAAGTACTAATGGCGAATATTGCATTCCAGTCAGGTCAGGGGCGGGCGTCTATCCTATTTCGCGATATATGAATTGGTCCCTTGCCACTAACGTCATGCAAAAATTCCTGGGTGTGGACCTAGGACATGCATACTAATTGCATCCAAGGTCCACCCGGACTTCCTATTTTTTAAGATCTAATATCAGGTGAACCTGTCTGAAATTTAGAATATATCGTTCTTTCAGCGCGAGCATTTTTGCCGGTTGGGACCAATAAATAACCCGTAATAAGGTCTCGTTTCTGCAGCAGCATAAAGCATGCAGCTGGTGGATAGCACTTGGATCTAAAGCTGCACGAAGTTTCATAAATAGTTTTCCTGCACTACGGCATTCCCGTGGCGTCTGGTTGATGAAAAAAGGGTAATGCCCTCCTATCAACTGGAAAACACTACCGTAATTTCTACGCTGATTTGGACACATAAAGTTGCTTTTATATACTTATCTTTAGATCACAGAATAATATAAAATCTATCTGTACAAAATATTTTATTAAAACTAATCAAAACTTCCGTAGATACGATCAGCAAAGCAAATTTGGCGCGAGCAAGATCAAAGTAAATCTTAAAATTCCACTATAGCTGAACCGTGCGTAATACGAACGATCAGATACTTTCCAATTTATATTATGCGAAAGAAAGTAAACCAATCTTTCAATTTTAATCAAATCAGGAGCCGAGAAACCGGCCACATCAAAGTATTGAAAATCAGGAGCTAACGCAGTTCATGCGACTTTGCAAGCAAGAAGGCTCACTCATTGTTTTGGACAAACTTTTCCTAAACTCGTGATCAGTTTTGCTTTGATTTGCGTGTACGCCACTGCCACAGCGTATCAGTTTGATTGAAAAGTCTGGCTAACCACCGAAGACACGTGTCGGTCAAGTGTTAATCAAATGCAGAATGGTCTACAGAAGTCTAGTCAGAAACCATGGGGTTTGGTGGCATGTTTCGTAGGCCTTAAATATAACAGGTAAGTCATATTCATAGGCGAAAGTAACAAAGTTTGGAAAGCGTAGTTAAACTTTTGTGATATTTATATTCATGATAAATCGGAGTAACTGTATTCTATGTACTTACTTGTCCGTGTATGGTTGGGCTAAGCTTGGCAGCTACACTTGCATTTAGTACTGACTTAACCTCGGCATCAATATTCGTCATCTCCAGGTATGCGCCACGGATTCCACATTCACAGACGTATCCTGTAAATAAGTTTTTCAAAATAAAGCTTGGGTAGCGCCGAATTGTGTGCTAATTAGTGCTGTCAAACGATAACAAAATCTAATGGTGGGTGCGAGTGGCCCGGCACGTGGCACTGGTTACACAACACCTCCCGCTAATTAAATACTACAAATGTATTTGCACAGAATGCGTTAGCTAGTCAAAGACAAACGAAAGTGTGTTTCCAGCTGTATCCAGTCACGTAAAAATAGGCGGAGCAGCTTTGAAAAACGTTAACATGACAGTTATTGGCCGATTTGTTTTCCGACAAGCTTTGACAGCTCTACGGCACAGCTATAGAAATTCTTGGAAAAAGCACATAGGTCTTATACGAAACGGAAACCGTCCAAGCATCGATCGCGCCCAGTCATCCCAAGTGTTATCGAGTAATTGCTCCTGACAAATAAATCTTGAGTAGGAGGTACTTCAGCCCCCATCAAAAGAAGACTTAGAGTGATTTGGCGTATTAGACGGGATTTAGAAATGTTCGAACCTTTGGAGCACGAGAAGAAGGAAAAGAGTTCGACTGAGTTAAGAGGACTTGGCATTTCCATTAGCACCTTCTTGAAGGAAATGAATTGAGACTTCTCAAAGACATTGTCTTGGTAGACCTAGGAAGAAAGCAAGAAGCATTATTGCCAACTGCAAACTAGGTCGATCTTTACGTGCGGTCGCACAACTTAATGAATATGGAGCCTAGGCGTGACACTTTAGGGATTGGGGACATTAGTTCGGAAGCGTGCTGTAGTGGCGCTTAAATATAATCTAATGGACTGAGATTCGGGACTGAAATTCGAGTTCACATCTGTGTTGAATTAGGGGTTAAGGAAGCCCACTAATAGATCACTATTGAATTACATATTGGGATAAGCGTTCTTGCAAATGCTGTCTCAAATTAAGTCAGAATCAGATTGCGTCATGTCTCAGGTCTAGACTTTTCCAATTTGTGTAAGGAAGCTTCTTTTTTTCAAATCGAGCTGCCCGGATAAAGTAAGGCTACATATAAGCATAAGGGTAAGCATTTAAGCGCTGACAGTTGGGCTGTACCCCGCGTGCTTTTCACCCAGCTCAATTTTGTTCTGACTCGACCAAGGTATGCCTGAATACCTTACCGCCTCCGCTCCGCCGAGTTTGTTATGAAAATTGTTTAATCACCTTCGTAATTAAGTTGTAGATCTTCCCCTCATTTAATGAAATAGAGCGAAACCTCAAGTACAAATTATAATTGATGTGCTGGCGAAAAGCCGATTGTAACCATTCAAGCGTTCAAGCCTAAAGTTGATGTAAGAATGGAAATAGAAAATGCCACACGCGTGAAGATCCATAACCCGCCACGAAACTTAATTATCAAACTTTCATCGTGCCGAGTCGGCGGTGCTGGGGAGTTCAGAAGACTTGCTATAATATTTTTACGTATTCAAAAAAAAATATTTGGTAATTTTCAAACCAGCATTTCCCAAGATTAAAATGGACAGAAGTCTGTAGGAAAATTCGCGATATTTAATTACAGCTAGGAATCGCGGTGGAATTATGGATAAGCAAACTTTCGCAAAAGTTAGTTGTAAGTTGTAAGGTTAAGGTACTTTCTCCACGCTACAGATACGCTACGCAATGCTCAATGCTCTTCTGGGAGCTGGCAAAGACGCTCTTCCAAGACTTATTGTTGTAAACTTTTAGTTAGATGTAAGACGAAAGAAAATGAATAAATAATAAAATTACTCAAGTTTTCTTTTGAAATTTTATCAAATCATTTCTGCCACGCGTTACTTCAGCCCTAAGGTTACATTTAATTTAAATACAATGGAGCTGTTGGTGACCTCAAGATTTTATCTAATGACTCGACATTCCATAGCTTTTTTGATCGAATTCAATTTTACATTTGAATAAATTTCAGTCAGACACTTGTCATCGAGTACAACAACGGGAAGCCGCATACTATTGTGAAAACAGTCCATTCATTTTCTAATTAATACTTCACAAAGAATATGCCGGAGGCATTTTCTGAGGTTATGTCAGATTCGTCCTTCCGTCTGTTTTTCCGTATCTAGCGTCGCCGCATCCTGTTTACACTCATAAATTGGCTGCTGAACCAAACATCCTAAAACTTTCCAAAAAAACTGCACTTTTCTCCAGTTAATTCAATATTTAGTTAGCCTACCGCATGTCTTGCACAGGCTTTGTATGTTATTTCCACGAAGTGACAAGGAATTTCAGATTTAAGCTAGCACCCAGCCCGTCATGTTTAAAAACCCGTTATCATAACCGTAACCTTACATGGGAATGATGAAAGTTTCGTCTGCTTTCAATGGCTTAGCGACGGGGTTATAACAGTGTTTACTTTAATAATTAAGCCTGGCTAGAAAACCTGTTTTTGCTAATGACTATGACGCGTGGAGGCGGTTTGAAAGTATTCATTAGAAACTGCAATTGTATTGTACATGACAGATGTAAATAATTAGAGCTGAAACTCAGGTTTAGTAACTAGATCTGTCAGAAAAATTAATTATATTAGAAATTTCAAGGGCTAACCTCATCAGCAAATATCACCAGTTTTTCCCTATAGGCAAATTGGATTATGTCTTCAATGTTTTTCCGGGAAAGCACCTGACCTGTAAAATAAAGATAATTAGATTAGCTCTTATCGGAGTTGGCCTACCAGGATCTGCGCTAATTCCGCGTAATATGAGCTTCAGAATTAATTTTTTATAAAAATAGATTATACGTTACATTGAATATACTTTCGGGGCAAATGGGTGAATTCATGAGGTAGTTTAAACTTTAAATTAATGTCAGTATTACCAGTCGGGTTTCCAGGATTGATTATAACAATAGCACGAGGTTCACAGGTTTTCCTTGCTTCACTTATAGCTCTCTGTAACTCTGGAATATTTACACCCCAACCCTGAGACTCGTCCAAGTAGTAGCCAATCTGTTTTACATTCAGTAAATAAAATAAAATAAGGTTTCCACAATATTTCAAAGCCTGGTATTAATGTCAAGAAATGCAAACAAGCCGTATGACCCACCTGCTGCATATTATATTCACCCAACGTGGCGTTGTAGAGCGGATACTCAGGAATAGGCGTCATTACACCAGACTTTCTCCCACTTTCACTCGACTTCAGAAGTTTGAGACATGCCTGGAAAAACACAGAATGATCATTCTTAACAAGTTTCATACGACTTTCTACAGTAGTTTGTTAATATTTATAACTCACAAACAACATAACCTCACAAATTTGGCATGCATGTAATTTATATTTACCATGCAAAGTTTCAAGTTTACTAATTGTTGAAACTGAAACCACCGGAGAATTCAAGATTTGAAATAATACATGCGTTAATAATTTATAGAAGGCGAATAATGGAACATCGCAATTAAAATTAGTACTCTGTGTTTGTCTTAGACTAGAGTTTTCTGAACTGACTTAAAGTTCTGAATTTAGTTTCTTCCTGACGAGATGTGCAGTTTCCTCAAATCGAAATTACAAATAGAATTACATTTTCAGGGAGAACTTGTTTTTGAAACCCAGAAGTAAACAGACTTTCTGAATAAATATTTATCGAAATACCTATATTATGCTATACCGAAATTTCTGAATATTTCTATTGTTAAAGTTTTGGAATTTCATCCATTCTTGATAAGTATAGTTTGAAAAAGTTGTTACTTACTCGAATACCATCAGAGGCTCCAGCGGAAAGGATAATATTTTCGGAAGTGGCAGGAATTCCGCCGTCTCTCTGCATAATGTATTCAGCCACATGACGTCGAATTAAGTCTAAGCCTCTCGAGTCTGTATATGCACCTGAAGTAAACATAAATATAAATATTTGTTAGAGTTCAAGTACATCACTTTCAGAATTGCGTAGGGTGAAAGTGAAAGCATGGTTGGAATATATGTCAAGGTGAAAGCTAAATTCAAAATACATGTATCGTCGTCGGTAAAGGCTAATTTAAAGTACCGTACCGGAGCCTTTGTACTTCCACCATAAAAGTACGAATAGGAATGCTAAGCAAACAAACGCACGAAATTGTTAAGCTTTTTGAAGTATGTGGCTTACCAATACTCGTTCCACGACACTGTCTGAGAATACTGAGAGCTCTTTCTTTGACATCTTCTGGGAGCTTGGAATCCTCCATTAACTCTGGACAGGTGACAACTGCAAGTAGCTGTGATGGAAAAACGACATTTGAAAGCATGTCAACCATCAAGCTCAGTAAAAAAGACAAGGAGTTGTCCTTGACGGCGTCAAAACTAAATTCGTTTCGAAAGGCTTTTTCTTGAAATATCGACGCCGTTGAGAGCAGACAATAAATCATTCATTCATACCGAAAGCTTTGCTATTCGCAAAAATAGCAATAGACTCTTGTGTGTAATTTACCTGTCGTAAGAATGTGATTGGTTTCTGACCCATGGCTTGGGCGTCTCCTAAATTTGCCTTGATTACTTCTGTGAAAGGCTTCTTGACTCCCTGTAAATCATAAATACATGCATTCATATAAATAAACCATAGCAAATTAATTTTAATGACTTCAGGCGGAATAAGCAGGTTTCATAACATAAATGTTAGACAGATTCCATCGTGCACTATGTCTGTTTGTCAACGGAACCGGATGTGGAATAGACGCCATTATTCCTAAGAAATGAAACTACCTAAGAAAACTAATTCCTAGCTCCACAAAGACCCATGAAAACTAAGCTCTGGTTTATTTACTACCTAGTTCCATTACCAGAATTGGGGTAGGTACTTCAAGTTCTTGAAGTAAATAGTAAAATAATGACGTCGGTACTCGTAGATCATAGGGAAAGCAGCCTTTCATTTAATTGGTTTTGGAGCAATTCAAATTTTGGGTCCGTTGACCCAACTAATCTCGTACATTCGGATGCCTGTAGCACTATGAGCACTTTTTCAAAATCATGATTTTTTGCTTAATGATTATTCAAAATTTAAGCTGTATTGTATGCACTTTTGTCAAAGACTAAATTAAGCCAAGGAAATGGAAAATAAACGGTTGAAAAAACTTTTAAGCAAAATCAAGGCTCATGCATCCGAATTAAGTCTCTCAAAGGGCTTAATTTAATACCGATAAAAAGAGTTTAGCAATTACTTTCAAAAGCTCCTGTTCAATCTCAAGCGTTCTTAGAATAACAGGTCCACGAGCAGCATACTCCATAGCTCTAAAAGACAGGATGTACGGGTTGATTGTGTTCAGGGACATCGTTTGAGCTCTAAGTCCCGGCTCTGCCCTGGCAACCTCTTTAAGCTCTTGCAAACTTTTATGCCCATTTGAAGAAATCACCGAAGAGTCTTCCGAACTTCCGTTTCTGTAGCCGTTATTGACGTTTCCTTCCACTTGAACCATCTTAAGTGGACTAATAATATGTCAACAAATAAGGCTTCAAACAGCAGAGAGACACAAAAAGAAAGTGGAAAAAGTTATATAAGAAAGTTGTATTTATGCAAATCGAAATGCCGCTTTCTCCTCTGCAGCGGTGTCAGTCAGACTTAGGAATAAAGTGAATTTATTTTTTTCAAGTGCACAGGGATTTATGTGACAGCGGATTCATTTTATTGCCACTTGAAGTCAAGTTTTAGTCCTCAAGAATTCGTGTGCAAAGGCATATCTAAGCAAGTGGTAACGTTGTCAGTTGTCACGTTGTCAGTGCAAAGCTTATGTCTCGAAACCAGGGACTACAATAAATTTGGCCGTGCATAGGTAATCATAGTATTGGGGTTGGGTAAGGCAACAATTTAACTCATAATTGCTCATTAGCATCAAGTAATAAGCTAATATTATATAATTGTCAAGACTAGATTTCCCATGAACGTGCCATTTGTCACGTAGGCCAGCAGAGTGGACACGGACACCACTTGAAAAATACTAAAAATAACAATCTGAATGAACTTTTGCTGATATTAGCAATTCGGTCGTTCATTTTAAGGTGTGTATAGTATGCGTAACCTTTGTCAAGGGGGCAACTGATTCCTGCATCCTCTGCTGATAGCATTTTAAAAAATCATATTTAAGGCATTGCTACTTGCAGCAAACTTTATGAATTAAAACTCTAGGTCAGCTAAGGTTATCGAGCCGTAACTGCAAGGCTAAGATCATTTTAGTTGGTAATAATTTGTTTATTGACCTTCCTCTATTTTAGGTTGATAACTGGATAATGCCGATGATACTTCAATAAGATCCGTGAACACACAGCGTAAATATATTTATGATTATGGCAGGGTTCGAGTTTTATGGATCGACTAATGAATTATACTTAAGTAATTAGATTGCTTTTGAATATTTAATGGTCAAGGGCAAGAATTTTAGTCTGGGGAAAAGGCTCGACTGAAGCGTATTTGTAGCTTAAGTAAAATACGACGCTTCTGATCTGATCTTGAGCGTCAATTGAGCACCGTGCTCAATTCGGTAAGACAAGTAGTTAGTGATAAATTTGGTTAGGTTAGGTTAGTTTATGTTCTAATATATCATTTAAGGTTAGGTTAAGTTAAAATTTCGGAAAAGCTAATGAGCACTGCCCATGAGCACCCGAATGCTCAACTGACGGTGCTCAATTGACGTAGCATCATCTCGAGTTATGTAATTCATTATAGATATGATATAACGGGATTTGATCCCAAGGCAAAAAAGTCTGATATAACAGAATCCATTGTTATCATGTTAACGGACTTGTCCATGTCTGGAGTCTGGCCACAGGCTTAAGGTCATGAGAGCTACAATATGGCGCATTGTGCTAATTCCAAACTTTGAAAACGCTTTTGAGCTCATTTTTTACAAGCAATTCTTGGAAACCCTTAAAAATTTTTAACTAACAATAAGTAGATCCCTCTTGTGAGTATACCTTGGTGTGGTATCTAATACATTTGTAATCTTCTTATTATGTAACTCAAAATTATATTACAGAACGGTATATCGGTTCTTTCCAGAGTGTCTAGGCAACGATTGGTTACTGGTTTCCAAACAATACAAAGAGTAAACACCCCGTTTCTTTTCTTGGCTTCATTGTGGGCGATATCAAACTGTTATTCATTATGAGCTTAGCCCTATTGCCCCTGGTTACCTTAATACAGTCTTTACTCATCTGGGCTTCAGAATTAAGAATGAAGAAAATATTTTCTTCTTTCAATCGTTCTGAGCGTTTGTTACGTTTACTTCTCGTTTCATAAGTACGTTGTTCGGACTCAATGAAACCATAAAAGTGCTCATGCTTGGGCCAGAGGTAGTGTTGTATAGTGTGTATGATACAAAATAAAAGAAATAGAGCAAGAGATAAAATCAAATATACGAACATAAGCCTGCTTCTTCAAATAAATCGCAGATAGCCAACTCGCTTAAGATTAGTTTTATTTGTCACTAAGAATTTCTTTTTTATTGCTTCTGTTATTTGATACGGGTCGTCAACGTGGTGGCTTATCTAATATAACTGTACTTCGTACCTCATCAGTACGTGCGTCCGTTTGAAGTTAATTTCTATATGGACAATATTTTTCATTATTCCACTCACGCACATCGACGCGGACTATACCATTAATAATCTACTTATAGGTAATCTACTTTAAAGGTCATGTTATCACAGAAGTAAATAACTAGTAGAAAGAAGAAGCTACATTATGACGAAAGATGCTTTGTTATCGGATATTTTTAGAAAAGCCAAAATCAGGTCAATATTGACGTCAAGTAATAATGGCTAACCGTAACACACATATATTTGTGTACCTAGTCTACTGAAACACCTCGACGGTTACGTTAGAATAATGGATTAGTTCATTTTTTTTTAAACAAGAGGAATTCATTAAAATACGTAATTCAGTTCATGGTTAACATCTCACTCCAGGATCTCGAACCTAATTCCTAGCTCATCGGATCAATTTGACTAAAATGCATAGTTCGCTCCCGATGCAAACAGGAACCCAGGAATACGAAATAGGAATACCAAACGAACTACTGATAAGCCGTGTGAACAAGCCCAAGTTGTTGGAAGAAGATTAATGATGTTGAGGATCCCCAAGAGTGATTTACTTGGCTAACGAGTCCGGCTCAGTTCTAGCTTTACTTCAAGGCAGCAGATATTCTAGTCAATATCTTTCCAGTTCCAAGGAATACAGATCTCTCCTTCAGACAGAACGGAGTAGTATGTCGTAATCCACAGGTGGGTACCACGGAGGATGGGAGCAAGGCGATTTGTGCTGGAAAGTAGACGACTGCAGCAGCTAATCATGAGACTCGGGGTCACATTGTCGGCTTTCTCCAGAGCTACTAAGCCCAAGTCTTCGATGCACTTCGCGTGTAAATCTCGTTCTTCGTATTTTTGTCTAGATAAAACGGAAATACAAGATCAATTCAATGCTAAATCTAC
>VNWX01000225.1:0-26950 GCA_009869905.1 Ceratophysella communis
CCGGCCCGCCTCATGAACTTCAAATCAGGGCAACGTTTGCAAGCAAACGGTTTAAGACGCGAATGCCTCAAAAGATGTTCCTTCAAATGTGCCAGCATTTTGAACTGAAATCCACAAACCTAGGGTAGTAGTAAAATAACACCACCCGTCATAATTATTGACTGAAAATTACATGATACTGAAAAGTTGATACGCTTTATTTAGCATTAACCTGGCACTTATGTCTTTCATGAACGGCTGTGATGTGTACTTCCAGCTCATTCTCCGTATCGAATGGTTCCCAGCAAAGCTCGCAAAGAAAACTCCGCGTTCCAAGATAGATTTCTGAGTGTTCTGTTGCCCAATGTTTCTTCAAAGCATTTCTATATGAGAATCCAGCTATCTTGCAGTAATTACACGGAAATGGGAGGACTCCAGTGTGCTTTCTCATATGCAGCGTCAGTGAGACTTTTTGCGTAAAAGATGCTTCACATTCCGCGCACTTGTGAGGTTTCTCCTTTCGATGAAGCAGGATATGATTCTTCAAGGTAGTTTTCGAGTAGAATTTCTTACCACAATCCTGTTAAATATGATACAATTCATTCGTTAATTAGCCCCTTCTATGCAGTTAAAAAAAATATATGTTAATTAAGCCTAAGAAAAGTACGACACGACAGAAAAATTCCTACGATATGACCAACCTGACATGGCAAGGCGGCTTCAGGTTGGTGTGATTTCAGGTGCCAGTTAAGGCTACTCTTCGTCCTAAACGATTTGTCACATTGTGATTGTGAGCATGAAAAAGTGTACTGTTTATTTAGGTGACCGCTGATTTCCATTGTTTTCAAGGATGAAGGAAGCTCTTCAGCCACCCATAACCGACTGACGATCGAGCTCATTACTCGTTTCAGAGATACGCAGAATTATTGGCGCGCATCCTCCTAAAATATACATGAATCCAAATTAATTACACGCTTATAAACCATCAAATTATCTTCACATGCTAAAGATTACAAACAACAATACACCAAATGCATGACATAAAAACAACATATAGCAATGAATGAACTAGCTATGTGTAATGTTGAATATTATATTATGCAATGCGTTTACCTTGTCACACTTGTTATGGTATTTGCGATGATGATTCACGGACAAAACATAACATTATATCCCTGTCAGTCACTAATCTCGGTCCGGTCCAATCCAAAGTGGGACTGACCCAATAAGTCACAAGTACAAAGTATAAGGTGTTTAACCCGGCTCCGGCTGAACCTCGGAAGACCGCTCAAAGGCTGAACTGGCCGAAAAGGGCCAAACGTGTTTAGCATAGCAAAATGTGGCAGGCCCTTTTCGGCCAGCTTAACGGTCAACAGAAGTTAACATTACAGGCATGGGATCATGTTTACACTTTTGAATTTATTTATGTTTTCAAACACGTGTTTCGAGTTCTATCTACTGGCAAATAGCTACACTAGATTCAAAAATAGTTAATTGAGGCATTGCGAAAATCCCATAGATGTAGGTGCTATGACCTGCCCGTGACAGGCTCGCAAAGTTCAAATTGCCGAAAAAGGCCAGTTCAGCCTGAGCCGGATTGACTCGGGAAGCAAGCTGTCACCCGGTGAATGCAACCAAAGAGGATTAATGACCCTGGGAAAATTGGAAGTTTGACTTGGCTCGTCAGGGTGTTAAGAGATCAATCTTTTTAAGGCTACATCGCGGATTTTAAATTTGGCTTCGAGGTTAGGCATTGTGGCTGCTTCGTTGTGGCTTGTGGCTGAGAATGAGCTTTCTGGCCCGGGTCCATTAGAATGAGCACTACTACTGTGAAGGGTTTAGAAAATTGGCGTGCTGATCGACGCGAGGGAGTTGGCTGTCGGAGTGGGAAAGGGTTTGAGAAGTTGGGCAGGGACTTTGAGAATGACGCGAGGAGACTTTAATGCGGTTGTAAAAGCAGGAACAATTACCAATCGAGATTACTTTTTCGGCTGGAACCAGAACGAGGAGCTATAAACAGAGTGTGGGGAAAAGAAGTGAGCAAAAAATCTGTTCTGTCTGATTGGGAGACGTGGGTGCGGCTGGGTGCTTAGCGAGCAGTGTTGATATTCCAGCCACGACTCGCTATCAGTTTACGAGATGGTAAGATAGAATTGATTCAATTTCCTGAGTCCCACGGCGCTGCCCAGATCGATGGAGAGTGTGTATGTTGGAGGGACAGGGACGGGAAGTCGCTCCATATTACAAGTTATTACGGAGCTGCTGGGGAACGAAGGCAAAGATTCCACTCTCGTCAAATGAAGCCATGAAGCACTTGGGCAATGAAAAACTTCCAGAATCCTGCTTTTCTTTTCAAACTGTGAACAAGATGCAGAGAAAGAAGCGAGCTTTACGTCTCCGAGCTGAGGCGAGGCATTTAGAAAAACACAATAAACTGGATGAGCCGAAAGTCATGCTGAAAGGCGTGTGTGATAAATGGCACTTAGAGAAAAATGAGGGTTTTTAAGGCAGTAGCTCTGACAGAGACATTCCCACTTATTTATTCATGGGTACTTTGGCATCCCTGATGAATTCCTACGTCTTCTTTCCCCGACTCACTTTCCCTTGCCTTCTCCTGCTGGCACAAAACCCTCTTCATATACGTCAACTTCAGGACTCACTCTGTAGTTTATATACTGTATTATCATCAAACTCCTGGAATATTTGGAGCTGCGCTCTGCTCGTGGACCTTTTCCCAGCCATAATATTATTATATAAACCTACTCTGAATAAATTTAGGTTCACCATTTCGATCCTACCTTGGCATGCAAGAATTCGTTTAAACATCTCTGAAATATACGATATTTTATGCCATGTTTCTCCAGAAGATCTTGTAAGTCTTTCGTTGTTCGTAATTGTTCAGGAATCTTCTAATAATATTATCCATTACAAACGGAGTTATGTACCATCCATGTACCGTATATTTGGCAAAAGAAGAAAACGCTTCAAAGCATTTTGATTCATCAATCATAGCATTGTGAATCAGGATTATGCTGACAAAGCACACAATGGCTCCAAACAAATCACCTGTTCATCCATTGAGCAAAGAAGGAATACATAGAGACTCTCTATATGTCGTCTTAAGCCGTTTCCGTTCAATCTTTGACTTTTGGGGGATTACATGTAAGCGGATTCATATCATCTCGGCCTCATTTAACACTGTTTTGAAAGGCTGCTCAGTTTCTGAACCAGGATTATTCTCACATTTCAATAAAATAAAGATTTGTCGCTTAAAACCAGTAGGAGTGGTAAGATTAGGGTAATGCATTGACTATACTATTGGCTTAAGAAAATGAGGTTTTGAATTATTGATTATAAGGGATTGAACTCTATGAATCGCTTGAGCTAATCCTTTGCCGATATGGCTGACATGTCTACAAGGAGAAATACAGTGAGCCACTTTGAAGTCATGTTACATGATGTGCTCTTCAGTTCTTAGCCCAGAAATCGACGGGGCTGTGACCAATGTTTGACAGGTTGATTAGTCCACTTTAGTGCTCTCTCAAGGATGTTCTTGACTTGAAGTCTACTTACTACTGTCAAAGAGAAATGGGAAAATCAATTCTAGTGCAGACAGACAGAGCGACGACGACGACGGAGTCAATCGCGTTCTCACTCCTGTTGTTCCCGGGCTTCTGGGCCCCGAAATTCGCTGCTATAAGAAGAACTTTCTGTAAATGTTCAAATGCTCAGCCTGCCTAGCACTAAAGAGCGGAACGCTGTTGCGTGTTTTCAGCCGGGGTGCACAACAGTGAACTAAATAGTAAGCTTGGCGAAACGTACAAAAGACTAGCATGCAGAAAAAAGTTGAGGCCTAACTCCGGTTAAGCAAAATTCAATACCAATCACTCAACGACTGAAAGACGCATGGCACACACCGAACAAGTAAAGTTAAGCTGTAGTAACGCTTCAGATAGACCAACTCTCGGGACTTATCCTTTATGATCTGCATTTCTTTTGATTATTATACCCAGGATTTGTAGAGCGCACATTTGCCGTTGTAAAGACATCTTGATTATGCCTAAGCGTGAAAGTCCAGTATAAATTGACGAAAATTACTAATTTTTAATTTAAAAATCGGGAAAATAACTACTGAAAAAATGTATCCAAACAGTACAGGATGGAGGGGTTGTTGGTGGTGAACGGAGTAGATGGACGTGCGTGCGTAAGTTGAGGTGTCGCTACTAATTATTGTGTTTTCCTGCATATTTCACGTTATTCGTAGAATTTTTGGGATAGGGCTGGAAGGACTAAATGCGAGTGAAAGAAAAGTGGGTAAAAGAGCTTTCTCCGATATTTCTATGAAGATAGCTAGCCGCACTGCTGGCGCCTAGGTTGTTCCTGCACCATGTGGTCAGAGTTGTGAGGGTGATTCTAAAGTTGAGGTGTCGCTACTAATTATTGTGTTTTCCTGCATATTTCACGTTATTCGTTGTGTTGGTAGAATTTTAGGGATAGGGCTGGAAGGACTAAATGCGAGTGAAAGAAAAGTGGGGAAAAGAGCTTTCTCCGACATTTCTATGAAGATAGCTAGCCGCACTGCTGGCGCCTAGGTTGTTCCTGCACCATGTGGTCAGAGTTGTGAGGGTGATTCTGATTTGGATGCTCGTCATGTATTGCTATTGATCCTGTGCCAGTGTTGTTCAGGCGGAGGATGTAACTACTGCTGCCCCACATGGCTTTAGTAGACGTTGATGGTTTTCCTGTTTCATAGATTTCCTAATCTATTTGCACTGGACATCTGAAGACTGAAATATCTGTTTCACCTGATCACATGATGTGCCCTAGTACTTTCTCGCGCTTTCTCCTACTCGTCCACTTCCTGTCTTGGTCTCAGAATCTCAAAGCCGAACCATTAATTCTCATTTTTCGTTCAGAACTCTTCTCAACATTAACTTCTATTTGCCAGAAGCTTCCTATTGAAATTATTCAATCAATGGGCTTTAGATTGAACTGGCTGACTATGAGGAGGAAATCCCAAACTTTAAGAAAACACTTTTCTCCCATCCATTTCATCCGTTCTGTCGGGCAGCTGCCTTGATCGTGACCTGTAATCTAAACTCCGCGTGAGCCACTACTATAGCTCCACGTCTAAGTGATTCAATCAAACGAGGTCTAATCGAAACCTGATTTATTTGCACGAACAAAGCACTATTTGCATAACGTGCTTTGAAAGTGCGTGGAAACACTCTTGACGGCTTTTGTTAGCTATTTACTTACAACTCGGAGCGTAATTCGCAATTCTTTTTCTCGTTCTCTTTAACGAATTGCTGCTCTTAAGTAAAAAAGCATACACATACACATCTACAAATATACTTTACATTTAGGTACTAATAAAGTTAAGCCGAAAGTGGAAACCAGTGAGTTTAAATCTGAACACGAGTTACTCAGTATTCGTCATTTGCCCTCACTTAACGACGCGTGCCGTATTTCAGCCAAGAGCCAAGCCACAACAACAGCTCGATCACGTTTTGTTCCCTGGAGGACTTCTTCGGATTTCAGTCGGCTGCTATTTCAGATTAGTTCCAAGTTGGACAGGGGATCTCTCCGATTACATGATTGACTTCCAGAGCTGACAGGCTTTCTTTTTTCCTCTCAGCAACCCTAGGAACGCTTCCAGGTAGGTACGCAGTTTGCCTGGCGTTGAGTTATTATAGGAAATAACCATGTATTTAGATTATCACGGCCGAGGACTAGGTCTGAATTTCAGAAGCTTCTTTTCCTCCGAAGGAAGTCGTGCTGGAGAAATAGAGTTGATGGGTGTGCCGTGCCAGAGGCAGGAACTAGTTCGAGATCAATCAGGAAAAGTATTCAGGAGTGAGGCTGAGCATCAAAAGAAGTTTGGATTCTATTTGCACTCAGGGCTCGAGACTAAATGGAAAAGGTTTTCAATTTCCAATTATCTAAGTATCCACTCGGAGGAGCAGGCTTTCTGCTCGAGGGAAAGGAATTGAAAACCAACCCGCGCATTGTTGTGCATGCCGCGTTCTTGAGTAAACCTGATTTCAAGCCCAAGTGTCGGATTTTCATTTGAAAGATAAATGTTTGGAATTGTCGGGACAGGTATTTGATTTCCATCTCTCTGCTCAAAGTTTCAAATTGAGAAAACACGGGCTCGCTCTTGGGATTCATGCTCATACGTAAGCAAGACTTGAAGAACTACGTATATGACTAATATTTACTTATCTTTAGGAAAAGATGTTGCTGTGTGAGCGCATCTTGCCTTGTTGCCTTGGTTCAGGTCCGTAGTGACGCTGTTACCGAATTGGGCTTGTGTAGGTCTTCCTGCATGCTGAATTCCCCAGCATGTCTAGGGCATTAGTGGCGGCTAGGTGGAAAACGAGCTCGGGCAGGAATCCCCGTGAGGTTCTAATCTTGTCGACCCTTTCAATTCCAGTTAAGTCCCGCCACCGCCTCGTCCATCCGAGCTCCTCAGCCGCACGGGCAAGTGAATTTGAACGGATTCGCTTTCACCACCGACCAGATTTCGCACATAAGAACATTTTTCTGGCCGAGCAGGGCTTCTTTCGGCTCTTCAGTCGATTCCATTTGCGCGTCAGTGGCGAACGGAGAACTGCCTCTCGCTCTGCCTCCCGTTTCCAGTTCTATAGAGACTGAGGCTCGAGAGCACGAAAAGTCAGGCCTCCAGACACAGATGCAGGAACCATTATTCTTGCTGTAATGGAAGCGAAACATCTTCCTTCCAGAAAAAATACTTGATCCTTCTCTTAAATTGACCTTTTTTATCTCTACCACGAGCTTTGGCGCGTAGGAATGGAGCAGGCACCGGATATGGGCATCGATACAAGACGCTTCGTTTTATTTCTCCTCTACTCAAATCCTTTAAGGCGATGTAGTCACTCTGTCTGCTCGTAACCTCACTCTCTTCAACGGAGGGACTTAGACTTTTAAGATTAGAGTGAGGCTATTTCATTTATTTTCTCTAAACTGTTTCCTCCTATTCAGTCAGTCCATCCGCAATCAGCACACAGGCCGTTCGTCTCAAGTGCCCTCGCTGCTGCTCTCGTTGAAAACGAATTTTCCGCAACATCCTCCAGAGTTCCTCAGTCCACTCCACACTTATGCCTGCCATCGCGCTGTATAATCGATCGAATATTTCATCATGGAGTTTCAATTAAGATCAATTAGGGCAGCTCTGGTGTTATTTTCGTGGTATCAGATTATTTAGTGTGGAGGTCAAAGAGGTTAGGCAGAGGAACACAGCCTGTGTTCAGGTCAGATGCTAAATATTTATGTGGCTATGATTATGACGTGTTAAAGCTGCACGTATCTGACTGAGCAACTATCGGGGCGGGGAGAAGTCGAGAAAGTGGAGAGAAAGACGGATCGTAAGAAGGACTAAGAATTAGCTCGATTTGTTCCAGTTGTCAATTCGGAGTGTTCGAGTCGTCTTTTATCATCGTCTGAACTCGGCGGGCGGAAGATCATTCAGATGTATCTCTGCTGCTTTACTGAAGAATGAATCTAATAAACTAGAACTACTGGGTTAGTGCGGTGGAGCCCATTAGGCACGGGCTGGCTGTGGAAGCATTATAGCATCTGGGAAAGTGGTTTATGCAGAGCGTGTTAATCGTAAATCCTCATAATGACACTTAGGCGCTTGTAGATTCCGACGTCTTCACTGTACACGGACGAAGGACGACGCTCCGCTCGATTCTTCTCTCAGTTGGAGCGAACGGGGAAGCGAGCTCGGTGAAAGTTGGATTGGAGTTAGAACGAGCAAGAGCATGTGGATGTGAATAAGACTTGAGGCTTGTCTAGAGTACTCAGACCAACTTGCCTTCAACAGGAAATGGGAAATCATAATAAATGCCTGCCATGCATTTGACACTAATATTATTTATGATGCGGCATTCCCGCTATGCCGGGCTTCCCTTTTCCTTGGGGTAAAGCGTACCTACCCAGAAAGTTACTTGCTTTTAGCTATGACTTTCACATCAGGAGAAAGCAAGCCAAGCCAAGCAGCAAGTATGTACTTACGAATTTGCTTAGAAATCAGTAGAAAGCATGGCTTGACGGATTTGAAAATAATCCCAAAGTCCAAACTGCTCATTAAAAACCTCGTTACACTGTCTGGAATGCAGAGCATTGAAAATTTCACTAACTGGGCCGAAACTCATTCCAGAAAGTTCATAGCGAAGCAGAAAATTGGATTTCTCCAATGCTGGCTCCTTCCCGTCGTGCTCGAGCTCAGGAGCTGAAGGAATGTCGCCTTCACTAATAATGGAGAGAGGCGAGATTCATTAGCCGGGCTTACGGCCGTCGCTGCATTCAGATGAGCCGACGACGACGGCCACGGAAAGCATCATTCTCAACTCCAACCACGTTCGTTCTCTTCCCACTCGGGTTTGAGAAAACCGTAGATAGAAGGGCTACAATTCATCCAGGACCAGGATCGCTTTGAAATAGTAAGTGAGCTGACGCCTGAGCTCCCGTCCTCCTCTGCTCCACCAGGATTTTATTTAATATTGGGCTCTGACCCGAGTCGCTGATCAGATCAAGCTCATTTGGGGCATACTGAGCTTTCACTTTCTTCGGAGCATACTCTCTCTGATCTTGAGTCTCTTCCATTCCTGCAACGGCGTCACACAGCACAGATTCTGAGAGCAAGCATCTCATCAGGCCGCACCTGTCCGGCTGCTGTCGGACCTGACTCCCACTTCATGGCTCGCCGGCTCCTTCTAAGTTGGGAATGAATCTGTCCAAATGATGGAGCGGTCAGTGTACAGAGTCGTAGGACGACAGTTGAGCTTTTACAACACTCTCCACGCACACAGCATCAATCATCAAGCTATACCTTAAGACGAACGACTTTCTTCTCCTTTTCCATGTTCACTGCACTACGCTGCTGCTGTGGCCTTTTCGCACTGCCCAGCAGAGACGCTGCATATATTCTGCAATGGGCTGGCTTTCAGATCGACAAATTGGCTTAGCGGAATAACTGTAAAGCCTGTGGCTCACTATTTCACCTAATTTTGACCTCAATCGGCGGGTGTGAGGTGGAAGGTGATCTGGCTGGTAGTCGACATGTCTCGGCTGGAGTTTTGATAGGCTTTGTGGGTAGGGGTTCTAGGAGACGAGGAAATGGTCAAATGAGGAACAGTGCTTTCTTCACGCCCAATTGTGCCCCAACTCCTCATCATGTGTAACAATGGAAAATTCTTGTGCCCAGTGCAACTCACTGAGCCTTTTATTCCTTTCTTCCTTAAGTGGCGAAAAGAAGCTATTGTGGAGGAGCAGTTGAGCTCCTTTCTCTCGAGCTCGGCTCCTGGTTGCTATGCTGCTGGGCTGAGGCGCTAGCAGGGCATTGGACATGGCAGGCAGGCAGCACGCTCGCTTCGCTCTCTCTCTCTCTGCCGCTCGCTCGAATCTCAGCCTCCATCTGGAAAACAGCAGCCTCGCCTTCAAGCCAAGGACGCTGAGCCGACAGAATCCATTATTCCCATGTCCTGGCATTAAGCACTTTAATAGAGCTCGAATCATGTGAAAGGACAGGGATTATTATTGAGCTGAATAAAGGCAGTGGGTCGTAATAATTGGCTCAGTGGCATGGCATTCAGAGAGAAGGATAATGAGGATTACCCAAGTTCCAGCTCGTAATTATATCCGAAAATTCAAATGATAGTAATTCGGAGCTGGCGAGGAGCAGAGTCGCGTCGAAGTTCAAAGGTGAGTTCGTCGGGGCGTGGAGAAGGTACAATAGCTGGGACTCGTCATATGCTCTCCTGCTTCTGGATCCAGTTCCAGTGACATGTGAGAAGCGTCTCTGAACTGAAATTCATGAAACTTTGGAGCTCGAGCAGCAGCAGCAGCAGCTTAAGTTCCCATCTCGCAGTGATTTTGATAGAGCCCGGGAAGTTGGCGAGAGAGTCCAGAGAAAGTTTATTTTACTCAAAGTGTATGGCATGCAATTCAATCCTCTCGAGTCAACTCAAAAGAGACATTTGGAGTGTGAACAGCAATTCCGCTGCAAGTTGTCAGAGTTGCAAATGTTTTCAAGTTAAACATTTATTGGAAGAGATTTGTGGGAGTTTGAGTAAGGGGAAGAGAGTGTTATGAGTTTTTTGGATGAGATAGGAATTTGAATTGATGCTCAGAGGACTTGGAGGCTCTTCTTGGCCCCGGAATCTCGCCCAGCCTCCACCTTCTTGGCTCCAGCAGCAGCGGACGCTCGCGAGCGAGCAGAAGGGCCTGCGTGCGTGTATCTCTACTTTCTTTGGTCATGCAGAAGAAGGAAATAAATTGAGTGAAAAGAAGACGAGTTTCGTTGAGTTCTACTACTTGGAATATTTACTGCCGAGCCCGGTGGTCCTGCTCTGCCTGCCGTTGATGCTACTAGTATTTCACGCACTCAGTCGTGAAAGTGGATAAGCTATAGAATGTATGTACAGTACATGCCTCACTTTTCATTTGATGGCGGAGGAGTAGGGCTTCTCTCCCGTTCCAGCTCGCTGCAGAACAGTCCTCAGCAAACCTGGCGAGCTTAGGATTTGGAATTCCAACCAAAACGGGGGCATACCAGGTCGGAGCAACTTTCTCCTATTTACCTTTCCCACTCCGTTTATTGTTGAGATGAGAGGGTGACGGGATTAGGCCCACGGAATATACATGGGTTTTGGTAAGAGCCCTGGCGGCTCATGGGCTTCATAGCGCGGCGGTTGACGCCAGAGCGAGCGATGGAGTGCAGAACACGGTCCGGCGGGATTAATGGGCAAAGAAAAAGAAAATCGATAGCTGTAACGAGCTTTTCATTCACGTGTGAGTAATGTTCCAAAACCCAAACGCCCTTACGACTCCTTCTCAGCTTCTGCATGGCCACACTCTACATAACAATTGCCTCGACTTGTGTTCAAGGAAGGAAGCTGGTCTCTGGACGGGCACTCCCGGAATCGCATCTCGACCTCGAGTCTCAGTTCTTGTCTAACCAGTCCGTCGTCCAGCTAGCAGCCTTAGCTTGTCAGCATCTCCAGAAGTTCTGTTTTGCCACCGGAGGAGCAGCTACAAGGGATTTACCCAAGGAGACCTCATTTCCCGCTTGTCTCGCCTCGAAACAAGAGCACTAATGTCATTAGAGCCCGCATAATCCTTTCTTATTTTCCATGTTCACTTCCAAGACAATGCTCTCTTCATGCATTATCAAACACACCTCGTCTCTTAGGTACCTGCTTCAAGTCCGTCTATGTCTCTTTGTCTGAGCCCACATCATCCTTTCTTATTTTCCATGTTCACTTCCAAGACAATGCTCTCTTCATGCATTATCAAACACACCTCGTCTCTTAGGTACCTGCTTCAAGTCCGTCTATGTCTCTTTGTCTGTCTCTGCAATACCGCTTGTGCGTTGTTTGGTGGCCAATTACCAGCCGACGACGAGACGAGTCCAGGAAATGGTAGTTTGTTTGCACGGCATTAGTTACTCAATCTAATTGTGCTAACAGGCCTTGGGTGGGCATGGAAATTGCACATATTCATGGCAGGGGATGGGTCTTCTGTCCACGCTCACACTAGACCCATGTATGCTCACCAACTCCAATATATGCCAGAGATGCGAGCCTTTCTAATGAAATTACTTTTCTCCCGTCAGTCCAGAAAGCTTTTAATTCTAATAATCTCCGCAAGTGCCCCTCAACGAGTTTCTCTCTCCCGAGGAACAATTTACCTCGCCTCCGTCTGACCAGTCACCGCTGAATTTAATTTAAACACAAACCGCTATCTGTCTGTTTTCCAAATTACTCTGCTCCTTATTTTCGCTATTCACGAACGACTAGCCAGTCATCCTAATAAGCAGTACTTAATACAAGTTTAGTGCTTATGAGGCTTGTTTCATTTCCTAGCATTTTCTATGCAACCCGATTAAAACGCAGTTTTTCCATGTAAATAACTTTTAGGGTGGTCATGCTGAAATACATACGTTTTAGCCATGAATCATAGCCAAGTATTGATGTAACTGGCTCGTGAGGCATTACAGTTATTTCTGTATTGTCATTGCTATGGATATAATAACATCTTGGATGCTGCTATAGACATCATATGAGATCGTCAGAGCTTCTGCAATCGACTGAAAAAATGCTCTGAAGGAATGAAATCTAAAATTTACGTGGTCTCCAAAGTAACGGCACGAGCGATAAATTGAAATTGAAAAGTACTCGTATTCGATGGATCGAATAGGAAACACCCTCTGCTGCAAAGAAGCGTTGGGCATTGTGATATTACTGCGACTATACATACGCACAGAAAAATATCGGGTAGGTACATTTACAACTAGTGTCTAGTAGTACGTATGCCATTTTGATTTAGATTCGTTTGTATTTCAAAGCTCAACCACGCTCCTTTGTGGAAGGACACCGGTAAAATGTAAAACAGCTGGTGCTTAAGGTTCAGATAGGAATACAGGGCATTGGGCATTGTTCAGTGATACTGGGATCCGAGTCGTGTCGGGAGCTTCGAACGGTTGTTGCTTCTTTCTGTGAAGAGAATTTGGAGAAAAGTTGGAGTAAATGAGTGCGTGAGTGGGTCGGTGGAGAAAGTGTTGCGTAATTAGTGCATTGGGTTTGAGAGGATGAGGTGGTTGTCGGAAGCTGTAGGCAGGAGGGGTGCGAGGCCCTGCTCGTCCTGCGTGCTCCCACGACGACTCGAGGCGCGGTAGATGCCTGCTACGAGGTTAATGCGGGTCCGCTGATGAGAGAAGGAAGGTGGGAAGCGTGAGCGGAGTTCAAGCCGAGAAAGGCAGGCAGCGGAGCCTTATTAATTTTCCTCCGAGACTTTGATATGGAGATAATGGAGAGTGAAAGTTGGATGGGTAGGATTAGGCCGCGGCCCTGGAAGTACTTAATGATCTGAATTCCGCCGCTCGTCCTCTCGTCTTGGATTCCGCTCCTGTTCTCCGCACTTCGCCTCTTCTGTGCTCACAATCCGAACGGGAAATGTTATTCAGAGCTAATCATATCACTCAGAATATGGCTTCCATCGATTTTTGTCAAGTAAGTATCCACTCGCCTCGGAAACCGCTCCGAACTGTCGGCCATTCAGCGGGCTGCTGCTGTAGTAATGCTTCTCGATATGTGTGCTTTGAGTCGGGTGATGGTCCAATTCAATGAACCACCTCCTTTCACAGCGCCTCTCCATTCATCTCCAATAAAATCCATAAGACTTCGCTGAGGAAATTAAATCTTGAGATTTCCATCTGCTCCACCTTCGCAGCCCGTTGACTCGAGTCTGCCTGCCAGGCAAGAGTGAGTGGAGCAGGCTTTCTCCGTGCTTTCTCCACCGTCTGCCCGGGCCGAGCTCTCGACCTGAAAGAGCAGAGGCACAAGACCAGCCTCCACCTCAACTCTGCTCCTCTTCCTCGGAGCAAATCTCATCTGGCACTCCTTTGTCTTGTTGCTTTCTTCTCAGTCATTTATTCAGACAGCCTGACATTACCCAGCTCTCATGTCATGAAAGCGGAGGCTTGAACCGCTCTTAGCCCCATTTTTCAAATCAACTTCAACGCCTCGCTAAGGCTACAAATAAAATAAGCCAGAATCTCAAGGGGAAGTCTGTCGGAGAAGAACAATAACGTCGTGGCATGTGTCGGCTGGGCTGCTGAGTGGTCTCGGATGCGGAAAGGTCCATTCAATCTTGAAGTCCAAACTTTCCGGCAATACAGAGTATATAATTGGTGAACAGATGGTGGGTCTCGTGGCAGTCGAAGCCATGGCAGGAGTGCTTGATTGAAATTAGAACGAGACTCTCTTGGCTTAAATTAATAAACTACATGTTTGTTTTACTTTCATCAACTTTATTACATTTGCATGGCACGACGTGCTTCTCTGACGTTGGAGAAAGCCCCAACTGCTCCAGCGTAATGAATTTGCTCTCCGAACTTCTCATCTGGAAACCTCTCCTGTAATAGAGTTAGGCCTAGTCAATTAAATAAACACAACGCTGATACTATTATCTTTCACTCATTACGCAGGTGAATCGAATGGAGTGGGGACTACCGCCAATTTTCTGCGACTTCTATATCGCAATGGACGTCTCCTGCAGTACCTCATCAATCTGTAATCTCGTCGCCATCAGCATTGATCGGTAAGCTTTTATTTATCTTTCATAAATTTTACACTCATTTTTTTGCTCAAAGGTCTACGAAAATTTCCGAAACTCCTGGACTAATTTGCTCTGAGGGAGGGCGCACTCGTTGTAATCCTGCTGTATGTAGAAAGATTCAAGTCTGACTTGACACGACCCGAAACCTCTCAAAAGTTAACTTTTGCTCTGCAGCCTACGGGCACAACGGTGAATAAACGAAAGCGAAGCCGAACACGAATTGGCTTCGCGTTTGATGGCTCCGCTGAGCCCTGCCAAAGCTGAAGCGACAAAAGTCATAATGCAACGCAAACACATTGCTGCATGTCATTTCAGCTTTTCCATAAAAATTTTATAAAATAAGTTTTGCTTTAAATTATTTTGAGTAAACTGTCTCACTGTCGAGTTATTATGCAAGCTCATAGAACAGTCTGACTGTGAAGTAAAGAATGGGTACCGGAATTAGTAAGTTTCCTGATAGTGGAAGCGAATTGCTCTATGAGCGGTTAGTATAATGGGGTGAATATTTCATTTCGGACAGGACTTAATTTATCGTGTTTGGCTCGGGCTCCGTGTGGAGACGAGAGAATTGTTTTCCCAGAGCTTAGATGAATAATGTTGAGGATCTTTGAACGCTGAAGTGGCAGTATAACTTAATGAAGAAGGGCTTCAGCCTTCATTTGACTTGAATGGAAAACCAAGGACTGGGCGGTGCTCTAATGAAATATTCAGACTTTCACTTCAGAGTTCGTGAGAATGGTTGTTGGAAGAGATCTTAACCGTTTTCACTCAAAACATTTCTTCCTTTAGCCTCGCTTTCCGGGCAGTTCACTCATCTTTTCGCAAGCGTTCGTGCCTGGCCGCATACTTTTTAGAAGCTCCACTCTCAACTCACGCATCTCTTCCTGTTGCACTGAAATCCGAGACGCGACGCGGTGGGCCAATGATTCGCATTTCATAGTATTCTTATGAATTATCAAGTAAAACTTAGTTTCGTGTTCCGTTTAAGGGCATATTATGCGTCCAACTCGCAAGGTATACTTTACTGCACGCTCGGGTACCTATTCTGAAAGTAAGGAGTATAGTTTCGGTAAATAAGTCTGTGTAGCCGTAGCCATACTGAATAGAACTGAGGATGAGTTCTACAGTTCGAAACATGCNTATTAAATGTTAACCATCAAGACATCAGGATAACTTTAAGATATATTATTCCCTATTCCCTTTGCAGAAAAGGGCACAAACCTTACAATCGATTAGGTTTTAAAGTAGTTCAGTGCAACAGCGAAATGCTTAAGGCCCGGTTGGGCGAAATACTTCGTCATCTGCATTTTAGATGACAATATTTCGGAGAGCTGGAGGATTTACTGGGATTTTGGACATATCGTCCTATTTATAAACAACGCCGAGAAGAGAGTGATTTCATTGAGCTGCAGAAGAAGCAGCAGCTTCAAGGAGATGGTCATGCATGCGAGGAGCATAGTAAAGTTTTAACGTGACATTTTTGGAATTGCAGATTCATCGCCGTGACGCAGCCGATAAAGTATGCCAAGCACAAGAGCAATACCCGGGTGTGGCTCACAATTGTGTTCGTGTGGGTATTTTCTGGATTGGTGGGCTCGCCAATTGTGCTGGGACTGAACAGCTCCCCAGCAGACGAGCCGAGTGACACGACCATCTGCACATTTCATAATAAATACTTTGTCCTCTTCTCATCCCTGTGTTCCTTCTACATCCCGTGTGCCATCTTGGTCTGCTTGTACTACCGTATTTTCAAAGTAAGTTTTATCCTTGACAGGACTTCAATCATTTTTCTCCTAAGTACCGCCGACCCATACTTCACGCTGTCACAGTCCGAAACGAGTACTCCAGTCCCGTCTGCCTCTTGAGATCCGCGAGATGGATTAACCACTTCCCAAACGTCCTCTCTGCTTGGCCAACAAAGGACTTTGACTCAAGCTCTCGGACGCCATTTCCACTCAGCAATCTTACTGGGCGGCGGGCTATTATAGCGGCAGACGAACAGTAGAAACTGTTTCTCTGATTGTAATCTACACATGTCTACTTGGCATTAAACATACATTTTAGTTGGGCGATACTCTCTGCTTTTTGTTTCGAACGTCCGCCATCGGGGCCATGAAAAGCCCGAGGCCCCTTGGAAATCGGTTGAAAGTTACAATGCATAATTCTGGCTTGTAATTTTCCTGTCTTGTGCCTGGGACCCTGTCAGACATGGACACGACCCGTGGCTTAGCCTCGCAGACTTGATAAAATATGTATACTAGAGTAAAATTTGTTAATATTGGTTGCTCCGAGGTTTTTTTATTACAATGGAAAGTAACGCCAGCCCTGGTGCCGTTATACTCGTTCTTGTCTCTTACGTGTAGTAGGCACGCAATGATGGCTGAGACGTGCTCGGAAACAATTTAAGTGAAAAGTGAAGGAGGCAGGCGGCGGCGGTGAAAGGGATAGTTAGAACCTTTGAACTTTATTACTTGCTTAGTTTGTGTACACTGGGCTGGGAAGAGCAATAATAGCCAGCATATGAACCAAGTTTGCGGATCTTCGTGATGAACTTGAGTCAGTAAAATCTCCATTCTTACAACCAACAACCCAAAAGAAGAGCTGGGCGTGAAGAAAAAATTGGATGGAAAAGTTACTTTCAATGCAATTTGGGCTTCGTGGAAGAGATTAATTGCGTCCTTACGCTCTTTCCAAACTCCAACTTTTTCAACTTTCCTTCTCTTTTAAACTTATAAACTCTGGCGCTTACGTGGGTCGGCCTGAAAATCAAGTCTGCAATTTTTCTGGAATTAATTTGCACTTGTTCAACGAGACTTTTGAAATACTTTTTATTTAAATCAAATACACGGACAATTCTAAAATTATTCAAATGAGCTCTTTTCTTAAAAATGCCGTACACCTAACTTACTATTTTGCCAAATTGTAACGCCGGAATTAAAGATATACCTATAGTAACATTTGACTCAGAGTCTGGAAATCAAAAATGTAATAAATATTGTATCGCTGTGTGGGAGATTGCTGTTCCGTAATCGCTGATTTGTTGTCGCACCTACTCTACATACCTACGTATACTGCGCAATGTATGCTTACTGCTTGTACGAAGTAACTACATAGGTAATCCAATTAGGCAACCAATAGTAAGTTGGTAATTGGGATTACTACAACTCTCTAACTTTCCAGAATCTACATGAATAGGAGAAAAAATCTGGAAGGAAATCGCTCAATCAAAGCCAATCTTGTGATTGAAGGCGAGCCTCAAACTTTCACAAATATACATTATTCAGTTCAAAATCAATCAATAGTCAGTTTATTTGACATGGCCGTAGCCCAATCAAGAATCTCTCGGGCCTAACGAATTCAGCATTTCAAAATCAATTTCCATTCTAACTGAACTGTATTAGTCAAACCGGAACAAGTCTATTTTTCGAGCGAGATGTGGGAGTGAATAAATAATGGTCCATTCTTTCGGATTCCCAAAGCTGACTGAGAAAAGTTTTAAACCATGTTTCAAGGAATAATTGTGAATTAAATTTTCCCACGTACAGCCTGTGATATGCCGTAGATTCCTATTAGCGGTTCTGTTTCTCTTAGTACTGTTCTTGACTGGAACTTTGATACATGTTAAAATACGTAATTCAACATTTTGTCTAATTAAATTGCGTAATTTAAGTATTTTTGTATAGAAATACTATTAAATCCTATTAGAGTCGCATTGATTTCTTGCTCGTATTTTTACAGGTTATTCGAGAACGAGCTAAAAAAGCTGCTGGCGGAAGGAAGTGCGCTTCAAGTTCCAAGGGCAGCACAGTCATTGAGAATTTGGCTCAAACGAAAAGGTTGGCCGAAACAACGTTAGGTGGTTCATCAAGTCTTCCAACAGGGAATAAATTAGCCATCGTGGACGACGACAAGTTGACAAACACGGGGAGCGGCAGTCAGGTGAGTCCAAAATCAGGCTTCAAATATTTGCAGTCTCTCGGTAGAAAGCGAAGGCATGGTAGCGTTATTAGGTTGACAGCAGGAAGGAATGTTTACCCAAGAATAATATGCGTGCAACTGATTTTGAGCAGAGTTGCGAGCGCGGAATGCAGGCAGGCAGGCAGGCAGGCAGGTAGTTGGAGGGGTTGTGATTCGGAATGCTGGCGATCGGTCGTTTGATGCTGCGGAACGGAATCAAGGAAAGTTGGGATCCCAAAAGTTGTTTGATGAGTGATGACAGAGGGCTAAGTTGAGTGAGTCATGGGGAAAGGACCTTTAAACAAGCTTCAGGACGAGATGTCGTCTGAAGAAGAGAATGAATTTAAGGTTTTCACGGGTAGATAGGCCTGTGCCTTCAACGTCCCTGGCACTCGACTCCATCCGCTCTGCCAGCAAAGAGCTTAACTTTAACAAAGATGAGAAATGACTTTCCTCTGAACATGTACAGAATACCTTAAACTTCCAGAATGGTATTTCCTTGTCATTTCCGCATGAGCGGCGATTTGTACGGAAAATCTATTGTCTCTGCCTCTGCGCAACACACACATCCCTCCACACACCTAATGCCCGAGACATCTTCCTAGTCCAAATACCCGTCCGCTATTAATTTGTACAAAATCTTTACTGTCCACGCCAAAGGTCGGTCCCTAAATCTTAAGTTAGACACAATGATAGGAAAAGGACTCCAAAGTTAGAATTGATTTGAAGTGAATATGACTGCATAAAATCAGTATAAATGCGTTGCGTTTCAAGTTTCACATATTCACTTTTGTTGACCTTGATGTCCAAATATAAATCTGCTTCTCGGAAGCCTGTGAGATTATAATCCGCATCCATTGCATTCCTCTGCGCTAATTTAATAAGCGACGCACCTGCCTGACGTGTTTTAGAATACGACATTAATCCAGAAGCAGGGCTTTTGTGATTTGCTTTGTTCGGTATCGTTCAGTTATTAAATAGCATTAAATTATTATGAAAAAAGTCCTTACGAATCGGGGTCCCACGTCGACCAAACATTTTCTGACCCGAAGACTTATAGAAGAACCGAATGGTTACAGAGTTAGAAATCAGAAAGTTGTTTTGAACCGGAGAACCGAAATCTATCACGAAGCCATTACTCTCCCGCCCACGGTATCTATTCTGAAAGAAAGTGGTTAAATTCCCGAGCATTCGCTTTTCCAAACTTCCCATTTTTGAGTTTCTCGTAGCAATTTAGCTTCCAATTTTGGCGTGGGTAATTTTGTGAGCCAATGCAATGAAATGGAGCCAAGTTGAGGCTTTCTGCTCGCTTGACGGTTGTTGTTGGTTCGTGGGGGAAAAAGGATTTGGGATGTCTGCTCTCGGAATAATGGGTGTGGAGATGAGAATCAGAGCTTTCTCCCAGCCGCACTTGAGTATGCATGAGTTTCTTTCGATCCGTATCTCGACGCGAAGAGAGGGAGACACGTCGAGAGGAAGATGAGACGAGCTGAGGCCGCGATGGAGAGCAAAGACGAAAATCGGCAATTCCATTATCGGTTTTTATTGAATTAATGTGGAACAATGGAAATGTATTCAAGAGCATCGTCTTCCCGTCTCCTTTCATGCAGTTTAGAGCTTATTAAAAGCACGGAGATAGACTCCGCATCCCGCCCTCGCCAAGTCATTCTCCGGGCCCAGAACGAAATCCGGTCTGAGCGATCAATAAATTTCCATTTGATAGCTCTCCAGGTTTGCAGTCGCTTTTGCTGCCCCTATTAGGCCTGCCTTGTGCACGTTCGGTGGAACAACAAGGAGACGAAAGGACGACGCTTTGCGGCTCTGACATCCATCTCCTTATTGGTTCACTATTTACGTGCTCCTCCGACTCATCCTTCACCGCGTCCACTCCCATTGTTGTCCTCACACACAATGGCGTGTGGCCAAAGGGCCTTAGCCTTACCTATTACACACTAATGATATTTCCAGCCGACAGAGATAAGGCAGGAAGTCCGAACGAATTTCGTCCTGAACAGCAACTAATTCGCTATGCTGGACTTGTTTTGTTCCGAAATAGGATGAAGACGTGGAGAAGGATGGCGATCTAGATGTGGAAGGGGAAATCGAAGACGCTTCTCCAGACTCGGACGACTGTCACATCATTTCCAATAACCAAGTGGCCACCACATTTGTCCTTGCATCTGTCCGAGATGATGAACGGTGAGTTTTGTGTCAATCTAATCCTATAGGCCTCTTACAAGAAAATCTTTTTGGAAGATCCTCGATCCAAATGACGTCCGGTTTTTTCATACACCGGAAACTGACGACACACGCTCCGCGACGAATACAGACATTAACACTAAGACTTGATGGATTTTTGATACATTTTTAAAGTGAAAGTACATGATAATATTTTTAAAAACACGTATTCTCAGCATGCAGATGCCACTGATAGTTTTTCCAGGCTTTGATGCAACAACTAAAGAACCTATTCCGGATCAGAAGACTTGAACTTTATCGTAGCGTAGTTGCTTTCGTTTGGCCTGTCTTGGCTTCTTGAATTTAAAGCCTTGCAGTGGTTTGTATTGTGTTGATTTTGGCAACGAAAACTCATTAACGAGTTCTCATTTCTCATTTGGGTGAAAGACGTGTGTGCGTGATTTGGGTTGAAAGCTGAAAACCGAGCCCAACATGCAGGAATTCAAAATGCATATAATTTGATAATGCCGGAGGCACTACGTATGCAAGCGCTACCGAAGAGGTTACGTTACGTTACGATGTCACGAGTGAATTAACAAACAAAGTCTAGGGTCGTATGTGACGTTTTCCACCATTCCCAGATCATGTCAGATCTATCTGTAAAGCAAAAGTCCGCGTTGATACGATACCTACATACGGTGCCTACTTATGAATATTAGATATTGTATGCTGTCACGGGATCGCATTTTGGGACTTAAATATTAATTTGCAAGTAAAGTTTTGATGAACAAAAAAATATAGAAATTATAAATAAGGGTTTCCTCCAAACGCTCATATTTCATGCGAAGTAAATTGGTGAATTTGATCAATGATCGAAATAATAAGGAACTTTGGGATTTGCATTTAGGCGATGGTTCTAATAATGTGGCGTTTGTTACACCTCGAAATTCAATATTCCTCATTCAGATCTAGTCTCATCCTTTCTCTCCTATTTTGGAAGGGCTTCCTTTTTTCTGGACAAGCAGAGTGAGGTGCGTGCGGAGTGAACAAGTTTGAAAGCATCCAAGCTATTTTTATATGAGCATTATTGTTAGTTTGGAGTTTTCAGCTCTGTGAGGTATTGAGAGCATGATTCTACTGGATGGAATGTAAGATAGTAAAGCAAAAGTTCTTATGAGTACGGAACGCGAATAGCCCTTGAGTCCTGATCTTTCGTCTTTCCTCTTACCCGGAAAAAATATTGTAAATCAATCAAACTCCCTTGAGATTACGAGAGGGAGTGAATTCCTGTGAAAGGACTACAGATAGAGCCTAGAAGCGCGTACTTATTTAGGCAAGAAAAATAACTCAGAAGTAAACGCAGGGCTCTGCTAGCTGAACCTGAAAGAGTGAGGTAGATTTATTCAGATATTCCTGAAAAGACTGTCCGAATTCCCCGGAAGCCAGTGCTACTGCACGTGAAAGGGCAGCAGTTGAGTGCTCCTCACGGCTAATGTCAGTCCTTTGTTGAATGCATTTGGCTGAAATTTTGCAGGAGCCCAGTTGGTCGGAGCGCCGTGGAAGCTAACGGTAACCATGACTCCGGCTATGCAGCCTCCAATTTGGAAGAGAGTCCCTTCCCAGTTCAAGAAGCGTCTCAACTGAGCCCGAAGCACTCCCTGCTCCATCCCGTAAGTTAAACTTTTGCCGTCTTGGCCGTATGTTGCGCCCAGCTGCTATCATTAGTCAGCCAGCCTCAGCGGAGGACCAGCCCAGTGACAGTTGCCTATCTCGAGACACTCTGGCCCCAGGAAGCAAGAGTTGGGAAGTTCTCGGCCGAGGCTGGCGAAGAGCGTCTTCGGAATAAAAACATATCGGAGGGATAATGTGGAGTCTCTGGGCTGTTTTCTTTCTATTGTACAAGGAAAACAATTGTTTATCCAGTTGTATAACTGTATAAGTCATGTTGGGCAGAAGGAATGCCTGTTTTTATCTCCACTTCTTGGCACAAGCATCCTCTCGGCCCAGAACAAGTTCTGTTCAGGAAATTGATTTTGCTGCCTCTGCGGAGGCCTGGATCTTTTTGGACACGAGTCAAGTGGCCACGAGGACTAACAGCCCTTCCCCGACGTTCCTTCTTCCCCAATGGCCCCAATTCTGTTTCCCGAATTCCTCGCCCAGAGCCCAGAAATCGATGGCTTGCCCTTTCCTCGCCTTTGTTTTCCTCGACATGACGGAAGAAGAGGCGTTAATTGCTTTTATGATGCAGGCTGGCTCCCTCGTTCTCCGTTCACGTGCTCATAATTCCGGCCGTGTCGCTCCGATCCCATGTCAAGTTCACACCTTGCTTCTCCCGCACTCCATTCAAGAGCCCCATTGTCTCTGTCCCAGTCCCACCTAAATCTCCATTATTATGGCTCTCGAGCAGTTGCAGCTGCCTCCGCCACATGTACTCCATTCCTTAGCTAGGCTTTCCAGTCCAACGGCATGCCGATCCCTTGTCCGCTTGAACACCGAACTGATGATTAATTTGCAGAGTGTAATACCGATGTTTCACTTCGCAGGACAATTGCAAGAGAAACGGGTTGTCGCAGAGTTCTCGTGGAGAAAGCTCTGGCGCGGCATTGGAAGAAGCAGGCCCAAGTTCGAGTGCAAAAGCTGGAGCCCCAAGTCGATTCACGATCTGCAAGGTGCACAAGGCGAGTCGGAAGAAGCGGGAAAAGTCCTCGGCCAAGAGAGAGCGGAAGGCGACGAAGACGCTGGCCATCGTGCTGGGTAATTTCCACTTTCACCTGCTGCCTTTCTCCACTCACCCCATCATCCCTCAGTACTACTGGGAGGAGGCTGAGGGGTTGCTCCGCAGCAAGGCTGCGTGAAACAAAGCCTCGCACTCAGACGAGATTAGAGTGAAGAGAACAGTACTAGTGCATGCAGACAGACAGGGTATTGGAGAGAATTCGAGAGGTTCCAGACCCGAACTCCCACTCCAATTACGCTGCATGTCGGTCTGCCCATCTGCTTTCTCTCTCGCGCTAATTAAAGCCGGAGCTCAGCTTATCAGGAGTCCTGTCATTAACATTAGACGGCGAGTGGCTTTGAAGTGGTGAGTGAGTGGTGACGCTCTGTTGTGTTGCAGGTCTGTTCCTCGCCTGCTGGTTGCCCTTCTTCACTTGCAACATCATGGATGCCCTCTGCGCTCTGCTCGCCAAGGTGGACTGTAGCCCTGGCATCACGCCCTTTCTGCTCACGACATGGCTCGGCTATGTCAACAGCTGCCTCAACCCTGTCATCTACACGATCTTCAACCCCGAGTTCCGCAAGGCTTTCAAGAAAATCATGGGGCTGGGTGCATAAGAAGCTTCTAGTTACAAACGTACCTGATTCGTACCACCAGTATTCCATGGTCGCCACGTCACCAGCCCTCAGTACACGCTTGAGCTCCATCCGCATATCTCCTGTTTGTCTCCCAACCGCATCTCTCCGAACCCTTTCGACCAACAACTGAATATTATGGTGACCCCAGCTCCAGGCAGCATTAATCTTACCGCTTGAATCGTGCCAGAAGAGATCTGGGTCCGTAAGGGACTCATAGAAATGCTAACAATACATTTGATAGAACACAAACACTTAAAAGCATTGTTCCAAATACTAAATTTCCTTACATACAAGGTCAAAACTTGGAACACTATATCGAACGATCTGTCAGTTTAAAACTTGAGGCTTAACTTGCAATTGCTAGAACTATTACGCAAAGCTACTTCATCCAGCGCTTTGCTCTACCCTCTCCCAAATTAATGGTCGCTGCTAGTCTCCAAATGGTCTCCCTTTTCAAATTAATGGTCGCTTATAATTATAACCGCGACCCACCGCTCGGGTATCCATGTGATTAGTAATTATATCGAAGCGTACGTTTCGAAGACTTTTAACCACTGACGCCGACCTGGGAGAAGTTCTAGCTGCAATAGGAAAAACGACTTGGAACTGGGGTTGGAGATGAAGATACCACCTACGATACGAGTACGACAAACGGGAATGATGTCAAGCATGGCGTGATAGGTGGTAGAACAACAAATTGCGTTAAAAACAACATGAGAACAACAACAAACGTTGGAAAATATCTCTTACGTTTAACTAACTCTTCTAATTTTAAGTTAAATGTCGATTCAGACGGTGCAGGAGTTTATGTTCTTGTCAACGTTTATGGATTTATGGTAGGCTAGTCAGTCTCAAATTATTTAATAAGAATTCTACATAAATTTGAATTCGAGCAAGAAATGAATGTGTGCTACATCGGGTGATACGGGGAACGGATGCTATCGAGTAATTGAACCTACTATACCAGTGCTAAAGATACCTATTCTTCTTGATGCTATTTATTCGAAATTCAACTACACATGGGCGGCGGTAATACTAAGAAACTGGGAAGAAAATTGATTCCATACAACAAAATCATGATCAGGACATGTCACTTGACTAGGGTGTACAAGGAATTGTTTTTAAATACTACTTATTGACCCGCCGTCGTTCTTACATGTTGCAGATAAAGAACTGTCTACTTAAGTTTAGGATCACACTTCCTCTACATAATATATTTCAATTTGCAATTACTCATTGACAAAGGTAATAATTAGCGTAATAATTAGTGCAATTTATGTTCTCTAGTAGTTCGACATAGCTGCTGCTCCTTTACAGAGTACCTACCTATGCATTTCGATTGAAAGCTTCAGAGGTTAAATAATTATTGTGAAGCTATAACTTAAATATTAAGTATAAATGGTCGTGCATCTATTAGAATTTTAAACTGAGTGTACGTAAACTGTATATTTAGCTGCTAGATGCACCTTCAAATGTGTTTGTAGATAGGCAATATTGTTTTACAGGCTCAGCAAATTGAGATGTGTCAAGTATAACCCATGTAATTTTGAGAAACTTTCAGTAAATACAATATAATTACGATTCCATCTTCGAAATTCTGCAAAGATATGTATTCAAAAATTATTACCTATGAGTGATGATTTCCTGTTGGAGTGAGCTTCATGCAATCATAAATCATAAACGATCAATTATTTCCCTAAGAAAAATGCGTTTCCTGAAGGAAAAAGTAAATTTTCATGTTTCAGGCTCCCCGTTGTTGCTAACCATTGCTTAGATCGAAATTATATATGGGCAAGGGAAGAAGTGAAGGGTTATCAGTTATCATAAAGCTTGAATTGGGTTATGTTGTATACATGTTTAATAGTTGGATAGCCGTTTTGGACGAGGGTGATCACGTGATCAGCAGTGGCGTCCCCAGCACTTTGAACCAAGGGAGTAAAATTGACTAATTGTAAGCACTAAATAGAAAACTAATCGCAAACGATTTTCAAGCTAGCATGAAAGCTGTGATCTGAGAAATGGCTATTTCTGTTTGATTTTTGTCGTATTATCAGATTAAATTTGCGTTCGAAGCCCGTAATTAAAGCTAAAACTGAAAATAATTTAACAATTCCGATGGTTTTCAATAATCTAAGTATATTAACGAGCTATTGTATGTATATGTCCGTTTCTCCGAAGCTTGAAAATTACAAACTTTAGAAGTGCCATTCGGGAAGATTGCGCATGTCGCCCTAGCAACCTTACAGTCAATTTCTTAGCCAAGTGACGAAACAGGCTCTATATTAAGTGCCGAATATTACGTAAAAACATTTTACCTTTAAACTTTGTAAACAAGCCGTCACTTCACGTATTTATAGCTCTAGCAACGGGCTTTAAGCCCTTGAAAATCGGCTATTTTCTTAAAAATAACACTGAAAACTCCGAAAATTTGGAGATGTAAGTGTGCCAGGTGCGAGGGGGGCAAGGTTACGTACGGGGCGGGGTAAGCAGGAGGGGAAAAGGGTTGACTTGAGCAGCATCAGACTTGATGCTGGGCCTTGCTAGTACGATATTAAGTCTCAACTTTGACGCAATACGAGATACGAGTGTAAGCAGACTATTAGAACGGGTTTGGTGATTAGCAAGTTTTCAATATAGGCACAAATGGTTGGCTATTTCAGCTTTTTCACATTACGAAAGACCGACTTTATCGAAAGTATTTAAGTTTGATCCAACCGGTATGAGGGAAGCTTGAGACCGCTTAGATCCGCCGTTGCGAAACGGGATATGCAGTTGGTAGTACCAAACAACGCTTCAAGAGCTACAAGTATGGATAAATGCACCTATGCACGGTTTGTTGCGAAGAAACAGCCTCAACGAGCTATAAAATAGAAGTGATATACGCCGAAGGGCGAGAAATTTTCGGTTTTTGGTATTTTTTTTTTTTTTTTTAGCTATTTAGTGGATATTAGGTTTAAAAGCCAAAACAACTAATCGTATCTAGTGTAAACTTGAAAAATCTAAAAGGAGCACGTTTTGTTATTTAGGCATTTATTAGCAGTATGTAGTGAAGTAATTGTTTAAGCTGATACTGGGTAGTACGCCAAAGTTGGATGGTGTGATGTAGAGTTGGGAATCCGCAGGCTTTTGAAAAATCCGTTCAACCCGTAACCGGGGATGACTTCACCCGTCCAACCCAAATCCGTGGAGTCTTGAATTTCTAAAAATCCGGCGAATCCGTATCCGCCAAAATTTTAATCCGTATAATCCGAATCCGTGCGGTTCTACCCGTGGTTAACCGTTACATACATATTTTTTTTAATTTCAAAAATTTAATTAGTTCTTTTATGCATCAAAT